>CAUYQV010147163.1:0-10436 GCA_963574575.1 Galagoides demidoff
TGGGCTAAAATTGGGTTATAGCTTTTCTATGAAAGCTATAAATTAGTTTCATAGTAGGGCTGAGTACATTGGATACTTTTTCTTCCATTCTTGGGATACTTTGCTAAGAAGAATATTTTCCAGCTCCATCCATGTAAACATTAAGGAGGTAAAGTCTCCATCTTTCTTAATAGCTGCATAGTATTCCATGGTGTACATATACCACAATTTATTGATCCATTCGTGGATCAATGGACTCTTGGGCTTCTTCCATGACCTAGCAATTATGAATTGGGCTGCAATGAACATTCTGATACAAATATCTTCATTGTAGTGTGATTTTTAGTCTTCTAGATATATACCTAATAGAGGAATTATTTGGGTCTCACCATTGAGCTTTCTTGTGCAGTGATATATCCCAAAACCAGGGAACCAGTAAGAGCTGGGACAGGTCTGTCTCCAGGATAAAGCTTGCTGTGTCATTGGCTTCTTTGGAAATCTGAGAACTATTATGCCAAAAAAAACAAATAGTTTACCATTCTATGAAGAGGAGATGTTTTCAACTGTGGTTGCAGCCAATATCTACTATCTCTTGCCAGGGAATATCTAGCCAGCTAAGACTGGAAATGTGTGCCCTAGAGAACCAATTGCGGGTCTTGAAAGACTCTCCAGGTACAGAGCCATGAATCTTCTAAATTGTGAAAAGTCATGACCATAGAACATCTGCCCAGTTGGTGTTTCTCACACTGTCACATGTTTGCAACTCTCCTTGGGATTTGGGTAAAATGCAGACTCATGGGCTTCTACTCCAGACATACTGATATTGTAAATCTGGGGTGGAACCCAAGAAGTTGCCATTCTATCATGTTCTGGGGTGATCCTGCTCTGCTGTTTTGAGGACCATACTTTGAATAAAACTGCCCTAAATGAAAAAAAAATTGGAAAAGACCCAGATACAGTAGGAAAGTTAGAGCCGAGTCTTCATGAAATTAAAAGATCACAGCACATTTGAAATGGAAGCAACACAAAGAACAACTGTCCTAAGGACAGACAAATGAGGACAGATGTCTGCTGGTGAATCCAAAACCAGAAGTTCCACCTCCAGGCCAAGATCCACACAGAGATGTGACAGCATGTGAAAGGAAGTGAAATAATCTAGTCACAGTGAAGGTCTTTACCAGTGGTAAGTTGGTACCAGGAAACAATTCTGTAGGGAAAAGAAATACAAGAATTATACCCACTTTAAGATACTGATTTTCAGAAGAAAAACTATCCACTGGGACCATGGCTATGCTTCAGAAAACAGAGTTTTAGGAAAAGACAGAGGATTAAGAAAGACTGCGTTCAATGGAAAATTGAGTTTTGGGGTAATGCATATCATTGACAGGAGAATAGGACACAATTTTTACATGTTTGAGCAACAGCCCGAGTTTGAATTAGTGAGAATTCACCAATCCCATTGTTAAGATCCAATGGAGTCTTCACAAGTACTGACCCAAGGATGTATGGACTCACTGTCTTAGACCCAGTTGTAGTACTCTACACGACAGAATACTCACAGAGGAAAATAAGCTTCATTTGAAGAATAAACTAAAGATTGAAATGTCCAATAAGATGAACCTTACTGAAGTGGTGACATTAAAATAAAACTGAAAGCACACGAGGCCGTGGGAGCCATGGAGGTCCATGGGGACAGCCCATTCTACCCATGGGAATCAGCACTAAGTCTCTATCTGTGACTGGAGCCGAATGAGGAGGAATGGCAGCATGGAAAATGGGATTGGGGTTGGAGCACATCCATGGGACCTCATATACCACTGTGTGGTGAGGGTCTTGTCTGTTATTCTGGGTGAGATGGAGTGATACCAAATGGTTTTTAGCAACAACAAAAAAAAAAAATACATGGCCATTCATGGGCTGTGTATGGGTAAGAAGCGTGTAGGCATGATCTTCCCTACTGGACTAACCATTGCGAAATGATTAGCTGAAAACTGAAAGAGAAGCAAATGAGGGCTTTGAGGTTTTTCTTTTTTCTTTTTTTCTTTTTTTTTGCTTTTCTTTTTGTATGTCATAAAATAGTCTCTTATTATATGAGCTTCAATAATTTGTGCATACTAAGTTTTATATGCCCCCCAGACATACTATTATTATTTAACATTCTAATTCCTTCTTATTTTGTACTTTTGTTGTCCTAAAACTAAATTAAATCACACGTACAGAACTCTTCTACATGCCATACACTGTGCTGTATGCTTTGTATTTAGAATCTCATTTACCTCTCTACCAACACATAGTAATTATCACCACCACTTTACTGATAGGGGACCTGTAAGGTAAAGAACTTGGGAATTCCAGGGCATGTGACTTGGCTAGGAGTGACATGCCTGTTTTTGTGGACCTTCGTGCCTTCTTCAGATGTTTTCTTTATTGCCTAATATTTAGCCAAGAGTACATTCTATAGATTGGACTGGATTTCTAAGTGAGAGACAGAATCTGCTTCCTCAGATCTTTGTTACAGGGGGAGCCTACAGCTTGGGATGCAGTATAGTTTAGTGATTCACGTATGACTCATAGGTGCACTTCAATCAGAACACAGAGATTCCTGACCCTCTCCCAGCTGTGTGGGACTTCACAGTGCCTCATTTTGGTTTTCTATAAAATAATAGTACTTGAAGAAGAATCCACTGAACCCACCACCCTCAGTCCCCTCAGTATATGGGGCCAGCACCCTACTCACTGAGCCATAGGCACCACCCAATATATGCATTTTTAAAAGCTGATAAAAAACAGTATAACCTTTAGGTAACAATGTAATAAGATTATTGTTTTATGCCTAACATAACACTTTTATACTTATTTTACTTATTTTTTCTTTGATTTTTGGCTATGTATTTTTTAACTGTCACTGCACATGACTTTAGTTTGGTAATATCATGTCACACACTGAGTACAGGGTAAAATAAATTTGGGTGATATTCCCAGTGTTGTTCCCTTCCAGGGTTGCAGTGAAAGCTGCCTATCAAAAACACGGAGGAGTTACGGAAGCAAACATGTTTTACTTCCGTATTTCACAAGCCAAACTGCTAAAATATAGTAAACCAAACCCTAAGAAATTAATAGGCAGCCTTTTCTCTCATGGGATAATTAAAGTTCCATGAACTATGATGTGGTGTGGAAATGCAGTTTGCAATGGACTATTCTTTATAAAGGACAGAGTGGTATTACTCTGAATTATAGGCTATGGTAAGTGAGGGAGGGGGATAGAGCTGGTACGATTTTGTTCTACTCACTGATAGCTAAGAAGTTTTATGAGATTTCACAAAGGAGTAATGTAAGTTTATGCAAATAAGTTGCAAATTCAAAAAGAATCCATATAAAGAAATATATTTGCAATGGTTTAAATTCTTGAATATTTAATATTTTAATCACCTTGAATGTTAATACTTAATCTGCATTCTGTGTTTCTCTGGACACTGGGAAATTTCAGAAGTGTTCAATTTAAGAAAGACCATCAACACGAAGATAGAAAATCAGATTATTTTACATCTATAAGTGGAATCTTGTCATCACTTTAATTTGGGGAGAATCTAAAGAGTTGGAAACAGCTCTAGCTTACTGACTATTTCTATAAGTGATTAGTTTTTATTTTCCTACCATTTGATGTTAACTGTGTGTTTTCCATAACTTAGTTATCAAAAAAGTCCATTCTTTAATAAACATCACAGCGATCGTCATGCTGTGGCCTCTGTTCAGTGAGATTACGGGCAGCAACCAGAAGGAGGAAGCAGAAGAAAGACTTGGAGAGTGACCATCAGGGCATCTTCAGTGAAAGGGACAGGACTAAGGATTGGGGCGAAATCACAGGTAGAGTCTAAATGTCTGGAACCCCACAGATAAGGCAAGTCTTTCAGAACAGAAGCTTCCAACAGGCCAAAATGCTGACAGCACAATTCACAAGATCAATTGGCTCCCAAGCCAATTAAGGAATTACCTTGAAATGTGCATAGTATGTATCTTAAGCAAAGCCAGTCCCTGTCGGTACTCATTCTATGTTTGTTTGATTTAACTAAAGTTTTTGATATAAAAATAGGAGAAGGCTTATTGAATTTCAATTATTTTATGGCTATTTTAAAATAATTGCTAACTTTGATAATAAGCATTTGAACATGACTATATTTCATTACTACACTAACATTTCCTAGTGACCATTACTCTAGTCATTTGTAATGTTTCTGGCCCTCATATGAAGTGGTGTACATGTTTGTAATGTACTCGAGCAATGCATATAAAAATAGTTTAACAACTAAAAGCTGTGGACATTTTTTCCACTGATCAATTTGTCAAAACTATGTTGATTTAGAAGCACTACTGGACCAAGTGTACTGTCACTCTTAGGGTAGGAAAAAAAGCACTTTGCTTATAAATATGTGCTATGGAAATATATAGGCATGGAAGTAAGACCCTAGTTTTTATCCAGGTTTGATTTATTCTCAGCAATGTGATCTTGGCAAAGTCATTAAATATTTTTAGGACCCAATTTCCTTAGGTGTAGAGTAAGTCAATGGAGTTAGTTTTCCTTAAAGAAGTTGGACAAAATAAATTTTGAAATGAACACACAAGTCTACATTCTTTCAGGGGCTAAATATGTTGGGTAGCAGCATATTTGGGGGACTATTGTACAAGTCTAAATGCCATAAAGAGAAAATTATGTAGAAAACTCTTTTTCCCCCAAACAGCCTTTGAAACTGCCAATAATTAACTTGATATAGTTGTTAAAGAGAACTAAAGCCAACCTCTCTAAGTTGTAGGAGTCTATGCATGGGCCACCTGGAACTGCCAGATAACAGGGACAATTTAAGTTATTTTCACATAATTGTAAAGAAAGTCATCTTGTTCTGAGTTCACAGTTTAGAAAAACAGAGTGTTGCCAACCCACGAAAATTTGAAACACAACTGTAACAATAAATCTACAGGCAAAAGTGTCTGGCTTGAATAAAAAAAAGTAAATCTGAAAGCTGCCAGACTCCCCAGTGTCCCCTGCTTCTCATAGAATTAGTTGGTGGATTGACTTACCATCAAGGAATGAAACCTAACTAGACATTACTCCAGTCCTAAGCTAATAAATAAACAAAAATATGTTTGTCGTCTACCAGGGAATGAAATTTAGCTATAAACATTTCTCAAGATTTTCAGTTCCTCTTTCTAATGAAAAGGAAAAAAAAACAAACAAAAAAACCTAATGTTCTCTTTACTAGAAAGGTTGAAATAATAACAACCAGTAAAGAAAAAGAAGGAAAAAGAAAGCTGGGAATGAATCTGTGTGGATTCTCCTTCAGTTCTCAATGTGCACTCCCTGGGGCTGGTACCTGGCCATCCAGGTGCTAATGTCATTCTGGATGGTCGTCATTGTTGGGTATTCCAAAAATATAATCCCACTCTTTCAAAGAAACAACACTATTAAACACAATTTCTGTAACTGAAATACTCCGGAAAAATTCAGATCTATTCCTTTTGAATAACTAAACTGAATAATATGTCACCAAAGTTTTCCTCAGTACTTATCTAAATAAGTTTTATATTATTCACTCAGATATATGTTTCAAATGATAGTGCTATGCTGGCAAAAGACATTCTTTTAGAAATTCTGCTGGCCTTCATGGAGTTGCAATTTACCCAGAAGAGAAAATCCTCAGGAATTGCAGCTTTATGGAACTGCCAATTTAGCTAATTTTTATTTATTTTTCAAATTTTACTTTTATCATCCAACTGAGGGAAGAGCAACAGATGGCTTCTGCCTCCAGCACAGCGGCCCTGCCATAAACAAAATGGGAGAGCATGCCGTAGGGCCTTGGTTCACCTTTACTTCTACAACTCCATAAGAAACCCCAAAGTGTTATCTTTCAAGACTTGGCCTCTTACCCCTTGGTCTCCTTTTAGCGTCTTGCCTCGTCAAATAAGGAGGGAAAAGTGTTGGAGCAAATTATTTTAATTCTGAATGACACACAAGTTAATTATTTTCCTTTTATGTTGATGAAAACTTTCAAAAATTTAACATAAATACAATTTTTAAAAAGTCTTTCTCACAAAAGGGCTTTACTCAAATAAGGTTTGGGTTGAGATTGTTTTGTTCAGTACATGTGGCCTCGCAATGCAGACTGTCCCAAAAGTCACCCTTAAGCTCTCCATACATTGTGAAAATAGGAAATAGTAGCTGTTTGTGCCTTTATTTATGAAATATTCACTACAAAATTTTACAAAATATTGTCTGCAGGTTGACCACCTCTTTGTAAACAGTCCCTTTTATTTTTAAAGACCATGTAAGCTGGTTTTTTATTTCGATCTGCTAACGTGGCTACATTCAAGTTTGAGATTATTACTTTTGGACCACTTCCTAACCTAAAGCATTATCAAATGATGGATACTATTAAGTAGCAATCTCCAAACCGTATCCACTTTACCTCTGTATTTGGTCAATGGCGGCGAATGTAATGGTCAATGGTCAGATACTGGCCACCTTTCTTTTCTCTCCTCCCTTTCCTCCAAGCTGCTGATTAATCAGAAACTGTTGTTGCCATTTGAAATACTTTGGTCAAGTATGAATGTGATGTCACATGTCTCATGCTTAGAATCCTAACCCTGCACCTTCTTTACTGCATTTAGAAGATTTTTAAGCTAACATGAGCTTTGAATGTAAACACATTTTCTTCAGCCATAGATGTATGTAGTCCAATGAAAAATGCATTGACCTTAGGAAATACTAAGAATGGAAGCCAAAGGGCACACAGTGCAGTTCAGTTGAGAACTGAAGTAACCTGTCATTGGCTTACTCTTGGTATGCCACCAAAAAAAAGGTATTTAAAATTGTAATTAAGAGGGTACAAGTGAAATGCTCTAAGAGTAGAATCAGAACGTTTTAAAACTATAGCTGAGAAAATGACATGAAGACTGTGTTGATCAGTTTGATGGAAGTATTTCGGATTGCATGTGAAAACCCCACACTGTACCCCAGAAGTGCATTAATGTACATAGTTACCATTCAATAAAAAATAATAATAATAATAACTAAGAAAATGACATGAAGGCTATGTTAACCAGTTTGATGGAAGTGTTTCAGATTGTGTGTGAAAAGCCCACACTGTACCCCAGAAGTTCATTAATGTGCATAGTTACCATTCAATAAAAAAAAAAAGAATCATTGAATTCTTGAGACATCTTTTGTTTAATATCTTTAGACATGTTTTGAATAATTTATTGCAATTTCAATTCCCTTTGTTTTTCCATTCTGTTAATCTTATTTACTCTCCAAAGTCTGAACTCAATTTCTGACATCTCAACCATCTGTTTATGGATGGGGTCTTCAATTGCATCTGCCCCATTTTTCCTAGGGGGATTTGATCTACTCTGGTTATTCAAGTTGCTAGAGTTTTTCCACTGATTCCGCCCCATGCTGAGTTTGCTCTGTTTGGTGCCCTTATCAGAATCATTCAGTCAGGGGCTTCTTCTGGTTGTCCAGAGAGATAAGGCATGTCTGTCATCTTCTCCCAATTCTCGGGTGCTGGGGCAACATCTGTACAGAAGCATGTATAGCCAGATCAGACCTTGTTAGGTTTGCCAGGGCTGCCAGTGGGCAGGAGATGAGTAGCAGCTGGATAAGTCCTAGTTCAGCGCCACCAGGGTGACTGAGTGGCATGGGAATTGCAGCAATGGTGTGGGGTGCTCATGCAGGTAGATCACTCCATGTTCAGGCCTGCCAGGGTTACCAGGGGGCAGGAAAATGACGCATGGAGCACAGAGCAGCCGAATTAGTTCTACTTCAGCCCCGCCAGGGTGACGGTGGGGGAAAACAGTGGAATGGCGGGGCCGGCTCAATCTTCGTTTGGCCCCACTGGGGCAGCCAGGGGGGGGGGGGCAGGAGAATGGCAGCAGTTAGATGAGTCCTAATTCAGCCCCACAAGGGTGACCGGGGGCAGGGGAAAGGCAGCGGCAGATCAGTCCTAGTTCGGCCCCACCAGGGCGAATGTGGAAAAGGGGAATCACAGCGGCCAGAACAGACCTTGATCAGCCCCACTGGGAGGGAGCAAGGGAACATCAGCAGCTGTGCGGGGAATGCGCACAGCTGGCTCAGTCCTAGTTCAGACCCACCATGGTAACCACAGTGCAGGAGAGCGGCAGCAACTGTGTGGGGAATGTGCACAGCAGGATAAGTCCTAGTTCTACTCCACTGTGGCAACTGGGGGACAGAGTAACTGCAGCAGCTAGATCAGTCCTAGTTCAGCCCCACCAGCGCAAGCAAGGGGCAGTGGAACAGCAATGGTGGCGCAGGGCACATGTGGCCAGATCAGTCCTAGTTCACCCCACCAGGGTGGTCAGGGGGCAGGGGAGCAGCAGCGGCTAGATAAGTCATAGTTCAGCCCCACCAGGGCAACTGAGATGGAGCAAAAGAATAGGGAGTAGAGGACTCCCCCGCTGCCGTCCGCTGGATGCACACAGCATTAGCAAGCCGATCTAGGCCCTCCCGGCACAGGACCCATAGTGGGGAACTCCTCCGCTGCCACCTGCAGGATGCCCAATGCTCTAGCAAACAGTTCTGGGCCCACCCGGAACAGTAGACTCCTCCACTGTGACACAGAGTGTTACGTGTCACTCTAGCAAGCAGTTCTGGGCTCATCCAACACTGGTGTCTGGAGTGGAGAACTCCTCCTCTACTGCCTGTGGGGTGGCATAGCACTAACAAGCTGATCTGGCCAGAGCTAGGGGTTCCTCTGTGGCCACCCGCCTCCCGTGGGACGTGTGTGGTTCTAGCAAGCAGTCCTGGGGCCCAATTTTTACCTGTATTTTGTGTTCTTAAATGCTCTTCCTTGGATTTACAGCTTGCCTAACTTCTTTCTGGGCTCAGATCTCCATCTTTGGCTTCATAGATTCTGATTCCATCCAGTTTTTCTTCTTTTGCTCAGGAGAATCTGACAAGAATCTGCTACCAGTATGTCATCTTCCCAGAATCCCTCAACAAAATAACTTTCAACCCAGGATCTTATATCCAATGTAACTGAGTTTCTGTTATGATGGAGAAATTAAATACTTTAATGACATGCACATGTTGAAGAAATTTGCCATAACAAAGCCAGCACTCCAGGATATTCTCAATCCTATCCACCATAATGAACAGCATAATCCTCCACCACCAAAGTAAACTCACGCAGAAAGTTTTGATCAAATTCCAACATCCACAGTGGCAAAAGGATTAAAAATATCCACTGGACTTTCAAAAAACTTGATACCCAAAATACTACTAGGCTTAATAAATCTCAATTAATGTCAATGGCTTAAATTGCCCTCTAAAGAGGCACAGGTTGACTGGATACAAAAACTCAGGCCTAGTATGGCACCTGTGGCTCAAAGGACTAGGGTACTGTTTGTATATATTGGAAGTGGTGGGTTCAAACCCGTACCCAGACGAAAACTACAAAAAAAAATTAAAGAAAATTAAAACTTATGAAATACAGCTAACTCAAAACCTCAGGCCAGACATCTGCTGCATACAAAAATCTCAGCTTACTGTAAAAGACAAACATAGACTCAGGGTGAACAAATGGTCATCTATAGTTCAGGAAAATGGAAACCAGAAAAAAGCAAGAGTTGCAATTTTATTCACAAATAGGCTTTAAACCAACAAATGTAAGCAAAGAGAAGGATGGTCACAACATATTTCTTAAGGGCAATATTCAACATGATGAGATTTCAATTATTAACATTTATTCAAAATTGGTATAGAAGTGACATTTCTCAAATTGATAGAGGCCATTTACAGGAAACCCACAGCCAATATCATATTGAATGGAGTTAAACTGAAATCATTTCCACTCAGATCAGGCACCAGGCAAGGGTGCCCATTGTCTCCGTTGCTCTTTAACATTGTAATGGAAGTTTTAGCCATTGCAATTAGGAATGAAAAGACAATCAAGGGTATCCATATAGGATCAGAAGAGATTAAAATTTCACTCTTCGCAGATGATATGATTGTATATCTGGAAAACACCAGGGATTTGACTACAAAACTCTTAGAAGTCATCAAGAAATACAGCAGCATCTCAGACTACAAAATCAACACTCATAAATCGGTAGCCTTCATATACACCAACAATAGTCAAGCTAAATTATACAGTCAAGGACTCTATTTCGTTCACAGTAGTGCCAAAGAAGATGAAATATTTACGAGTTTACCTAACAAAGGAGGTGAAAAATCTCTATAAAGAGAACTATGAAACTCTAATAAAAGATGTAGCTGAAGATGTTAACAAATGGAAAAAACCATGCTTATGGCTGGGAAGAATCAACATTGTTAAAATATCCATACTACCCAAAGCAATATATAATTTTAATGCAATCCCTATTAAAGCTCCATTGTCCTACTTTAAACATCTCAAAAAAATAATACTTTGTTTTATATGGAATCAGAG
>CAUYQV010147164.1:0-23576 GCA_963574575.1 Galagoides demidoff
TAGTGGTTAAGGCACCAGCCACATACACCCAGGCTGATGGGTTCAAACCTGGCCCAGGCCAGCTAAACAAGGATAACAACTTCAACAAAAGTAGCTGGGCGTTGTAGAGGGTGCCTATAGTCCCAGAACTTGGGAGGCTAAAGCAAGAGAATCCCTTAAGCCCAAGAGTTTGAAGTTGCTGTGAGCTGTGATGCCACAGCACTCCAAGGGCAACATAGTAAGACTGTCTCAAAAAAAAAAAATCATCAGTGGAGCTTTGATGAGGATCATTAAAGGGGTCATAGAATGTGATCAGAATCCTAAAAGGAACAAGGTCCGAGAACTTAGAATCATTCACAAATCACTGATAATCAGACTCAGAGCCTGTAGCTCAAGCGGCTATAGCACCAGCCACATACACCAGAGTTGGCCAGTTTGAAACCAGGCCAGGCCTGCCAAATAGCAGTGACAATTAGAACCAAAAAATAGCTGGGCATTGTGGTGGGTGCCTGTAGTCCCAGCAACTTGGGAGACTGAAGCAAGAGAATTGCTTAAGCGCAGGAATTGGAGGTTGCTGTGAGCTGTGATACCATAGCACTCTACCCAGGGCGACAGCTTGAGGCTGTCTCAAAAAAAAAAAAAAACACTGACAATCACTGGTCATGGTCTTGGATTTCTGTCAAGGCTACCAATGTGACTGGGGTCATTGATCTAGGTCACGGGGGGGTGGGGGTGTCTGACCAGATGCAAGTGCTGCTGGAGCAAGTTGGCTGCTGCATTGTGGGGCAGAGTGAGAAGCTGGTTCCTGCAGATGGAATCCTGTATGCTGCCAGAGATGTGACAGCCACTGTGGACAGCCTGCCACTTATCACAGGTGACACAATCCAATTCCAGGGTCTGCCTGATAGAGGTCAAAGACATCTGACCTCACAGCCAAGGTCCTCATATTAGGAGTGCCCTGACTGTGGAATCTCCCTTCACCATAGGATGCCTGACCACCAACTCATGGGAGTGACCTGACTCACAACCCACTAGGCCAGGCCACCCCACCCCAGGGGACTTGGCTCTCCATGCTCAGGGCCTCTGACCAGTCCTGACACTCAAAGATCCAGATCCCCCACTGTTTCCCCTTGTGCCTCCCCCCACAGCCTCCATCCTCAGTAAGAAAGTCGTGGAGGGCCTATCGGCTCTGGTGGTGGACGTTAAGTTCGGAGAGGCTGCTGTGTTTCCCAACCAGGAGCAGGCCCGGGAGCTGGCCAGAGTGCTGGTGAGCACCCTGACTGCTGGAGCCTGTGGTCCCTCCGTGGGGCTGGGCCTCCTGACAATGACCTCTCCTGCCCATCCCTCCAACCTCACCCTCTCAACATTGCTGCTTGGGGCATCTAGTCCCACCACCTTCCCACTGGCAGTCCCTGTCTCCAACACATCCCAAAATCCCAACCGACGCCCCTACACCTGAGGCCAGGTGCAATATCTTTCTGGCCCCTAGCACTAAGGTCTGGCACATTGCTTGCACTTAGTTCCCAACCCAAGCCTTTTCTGACTTCCTCCTGGGGATCTGGCAAGTCAGGGTGAGCAGAGGCTGGAGTGTGTGATGGGCTGGGCGGGGTCCACACTGAACCAGGACTCTGTAGGTCAGCGTTGGGGCTGGCCTGGGGCTTCGGGTCGCAGCAGCCTTAACTGCCATGGACAAGCCCGTGGGCCGCAGTGTGGGCCACGCCCTGGAGATAGAGGAGGCGCTGCTTTGCATGGATGGCGCAGGGCCGCCGGACCTCCGGGATCTGGTCATTAAGCTCGGTGAGGGAAAGGGGGGCGGCGTGAGCAGGGCTTCCTGCTAGAGCCGTCCCCCGCGAGGTGCCCACGCCTCTGCCACGCGTAAGCCCAGCCCCTCCGGCAGGGGGGGTCGTGCTCTGGCTCAACGGACAGGCCGAGGCCCAGGCCGAGGGGGCCGCCCGGGTGGCTGCAGCGCTGGACAAAGGCTCAGCCCGGGACCACTTCGAGCAAATGCTGGCGGGGCAGGGCGTGGACCCAAACATGGCTCGAGCGCTGTGCTCTGGGAGCCCCGCGCAACGCCGGCAGCTGCTGCCCCGGGCCCGGGAACAGGAGGAACTCCTTACGCCTGCAGATGGTTAGTGTCCGGAAAAGCCAGCCTCACAAGCCCGGTCCACGCCCTCCCCCAACCCTATCAGCTACATCAGCCGGGTCCCTCCCTCAGCCCCGCCCCCGCCCCCGCCCCTCGCTCACCCCAGGCAAGTCCCATACCCCAGCACTCTCCCCGCAGGTACGGTAGAGTTGATCCGGGCGCTGCCGCTGGCACTCGTGCTGCACGAACTCGGGGCCGGACGCAGCCACGCTGGGGAGCAGCTCCGGCTGGGGGTGGGAGCCGAGCTACTGGTCGACGTGGGCCAGAGGCTGCGCCGCGGTGAGTGCTGCCCTGGCCTCCCTTGCCTGCCGGTTGACCACCCTCGGCCGCCTGCTAACCAGTTTCACCCCACCCCGCAGGGACGCCCTGGCTCCGCGTGCACCGCGACGGCCCCGCGCTCAGCGGCCCGCAGCGCCGCGCCCTGCAAGGGGCGCTAGTGCTCTCGAACCGCGCGCCTTTCGCCGCCCCCTCGCCCTACGCCGAGCTCATCTTGCCGCCAGCCGGCGCGCAGCAATAAACGCCTACACCCGGAAGCTGTGTCCGTGCCTAGCTCGTGGGTGGCCTGGGCGGGAGCGAAAGCAGGGCAGCCTCGCCAGACACGTGACTTCCGCCTGTTCCCCCACCCCCACGCCCGCATGCGCCCTGGCGTCGGGCGCAGAGGCTACGCACAAGGGTCCCGGCGTGCATCGCGGGCGAGGCGGGACCCGGAAGCGCGGGGCGGAGGGGAGGAATTGGCCGCACCTGGCACCGAGAGCCCCGGAAGAAAGAGTTGAACCTGGGCTGCCTGGGGAGACACTGCGAAAAGGCGGCCTCGAGGCATGCAGGAGTGGTCTTCGTCGGTGAGCACAGTTCTGAAGTGGTCGCGTCTCGCGTGCCGCTTCGTGCGGCCCTCAGAGACCAGTCTGTCCACGAGATGGTCTAGAAAAGGTCTAGAGGCGCAGTCCAAGCCTGGGAACCGTTCGGCTTGGGGTTTGAGGACGCAATTAAAAAATCCTCCGGGGAGTCCTCTCAGCAGGTGAGGGGGGAGTCCTGAGACTTGCAGGTGGGGAGCTTTGTAGGAAGGGCCCTGTAGGAAAGGCACAGAGGTCACCGGACAGGGACGGGGTGTGCAGGGAGCCAAGCTTGATCTTGTTTTGTGGAGGGTAGAAACATCTTGTACCTCTACCAGAAAAGGTTAAATACAGGAGGGGCCAGCTCGAGCTCAAGTTCCCTGCTGAACAGGGGTGGGGGTGGGGAGCCCAAGAGCCATGCTTTAAGCGGCCTGTAGTGTCAGGAAAAGGCTGGAGAAGTCAGTTACTTTTAGGGCGGGAGGTTGCAAGCCAGAGTAACCCATCTCCTTTCAAGAAATGGGTTTATTGCAAATGATACATTCTCAGGAATCCAGGCAAGGCATGCACTCGGAATCCTTCGTGTGACAAGATGCTCAGCTTCTCAGATGCAAGACCGGTGGGATGAGACAGGCTAAGTTCTCGGGTTAAAGGACTGGAGCCACAGCTGTGGGTGTTTGCTGATGCTTAAGCTGGAGTTTAGAAGTTTCAGAGGTAGAGCAGTTCTGAGCTCAGGTGAGCAGTTGCAGACAAGCCTAGGGGTAGGGTTGGTCTTCCAGAGGGTGGTAGGGGCAGCCAAGGCATCTTTTTGTCTCCTCCTTCTGGGTCCTGACACCTTTGCTCTTTTCCAGGTGCACCAGGACCATGCTGCTACTGACTCAGGGGCCCAGGACTTGGCATGGGCTCTCTCAGCTTAAGCCCCTAGGCTTCCCTAGAACCCCACGCCAGCCCCTGCATTTGGAGTCCTGGCTCTCTTCAAGGCATGGCCCTGCAGAGATGAATAGGCAGGACCAGTCCCAGGGTCCTGGGTTGAGAACCAAGCTGCTGGTCACAGCCCTGTTTGGCGTAGGATTGGGCGGAGCCTGGCTGGCAGCAAGGGCTGAGAAGGAGCAGCAGAGGCAACAGCTGCGCACAGAGGCCCTACGCAAGGCTGCTGTGGGCCAAGGTGACTTCAGCCTACTGGACCACCGAGGTCAGACTTGCTGCAAGGCCGATTTCCGGGGCCAGTGGGTGCTGCTGTACTTTGGCTTCACTCACTGCCCTGACATCTGCCCGGATGAACTGGAGAAATTGGTGCAGGTGGTGCGGCAGCTGGAAGCCAAACCTGGCTTGCCTCCAGTGCAGCCTGTCTTCATCACTGTAGACCCTGAGCGGGACGATGTTGCAGCCATGGCCCGGTATGTGCAAGACTTCCATCCGAGGCTTCTGGGCCTGACAGGCTCCCCTGAACAGGTTGCCCAGGCTAGCCGCAGCTACCGCGTATACTACAGAGCAGGTCCCAAGGATGAGGACCAGGACTATATTGTAGATCACTCCATCGCCATCTACCTACTCAACCCCGACGGCCTCTTCACTGACTACTACAGCCGGGGCAGGTCAGCTGCACAGATTGCAGACAGTGTGCAACAGCACATGGATGCCTTTTGCAGCATCCTACCATAAGGGACCACAGCTTGTCATTAAATGGGGTGTCTTGATCTTTGTATGTATCAGCAGCTGTGGAGGCTAAGCAGCACTTGTCTTTATACAGAGCAGGTAGAAAGGGCTTGTTTTTAGGGGTGAATGGGATGGCAACACCATTTTATTAGGCTGGGCCAGCCAGGAAGCGACACGAGTGAGCCAGAAGCACAGCTCAGCACACAAGTGGGTTGGGGCTCCCAGACCCATCCACCCCAGCCCCTGCTTCAGTGTTCCCCAGTCAAGGCTGGGCCATAGAGGGGGCAGCATAGGTCTGGAAGCGCTTGTGGGCTCGCTGGTGCGTGAGTAATCTCAGGGACATGGTGTCCACGGCGGTCTCTAGCCCCGGCTGCTGGGCAATCTCCACCGTGTAGTCATTGGCCTACAGGGACATGGCATCAGAAGGGTCTGGGGACCTTCTTCCCTCCCACACACCCCAGGCCACTTACCAGCTGTAGGGAGGCCAGCATGGAACGACACACCTCGAAGGCAGGCTGGCCAGCCACCAGCTCTGCAAAGGGACACCACTCGTTGAGCTGGGGGAACCGTGAGACCATCTGGTCCCCATAGGTATGGATGTCAAAGGGCACATGCTGCTCCTGCACAGTGGAGGGGTACATTGACTACGGACTGGAGCCAGGCCCTGAACAAACCCAAGGCAGGCACAGGAGGCTCCAGTTCCTGGCAACAGCACTACCTCACCTGCTCCTGCAACAGGGGTAGGACCGTGCCCTCCCAGTCCCTGACACGCTGACTCAGCTCTGTTTCCTGCACAAACTTCTGGGAGGAGGCGATGAATAGCTCCTAGGGGAGGACCAAGGGTAGTTACTGCCTCCTGTGCAGAGTCCTGGGCCCTCTCACCCAATGGCCCGCCCACTTTGACCCAAACCTACCACATTCTTTCGAACCAGCTCCTCATAGCTCAGGGACACCGGCATGGCCTCTGTATCTGGGGCAGGGGCAGCTGTAAGCTACTGCAGCTGTAGGGCCACTCTTCCCCTCCCTCTAGTCCTCAGCTCCAGTAGACCCTCAGCACTCCCTGGCCAGCTGCCCATTCTCACACCTACCCAGGGCAGCATCTTCTCTGGGGCTTGTCCCTCCAGGGTCCACATACTCTTCAAGCTCTAGAAAGTCATCTGCTGAGAGGCAGGAGAGATGCCACAGGGAGCTGGTCAGTGGCTGCAGGTGTTGTGCCCCAATTCCCCCATTGGGCACTCACCTGCTGCCCCCAGATCCTCTAGGGACTCCTCCAGACGGTCTTCCTCCAAGGGCCACAACCCTTCTTCAACCCTTGGCAGCCACTGCTTGCCCATCTGTGCCGAGAAAACACCTGTGAAAGGCACTGTCTTCTCCCTTCAGGAGCCCCCATAGGGTCCTGGCCACAGCCTGGCCAGCAGTACTTGCCTCTCTCCTCTGCAGCCTCCGGAGGGTTTCCAGCTGTTCCCGCACATGCTCCCAGTATAGGGCCTCCATGTCTGCAAAAGCCTAGTGAGAGCTCCCTATTCTGCCCAGATCCATGCCAGTCCGCCCACAGTCTCAGGTCACCCCAGGTGGGGGTTGAGGTGAAAGAAGGCAAAGTAAGACTATCTTCCCTGAGAAAAGTGCATATGGGGGCTTAGCTCACCTGCAAATGATGGACCCTTTCGTCGGGGCCTCCTGCTGTCAGCATGGTCTGCGTCTGTGAGAGAACTCAGTCAGCAAGAACTGAGCCAGGCCCACCATGCCCACAGGTCAAAGGCTGCTTATAGTGTTGGGGAAAAGGGTACTAATCCTCCCTGCTGGCCTTGACCTGCCCCATCTCCCAGCAGCCCAGGTGCCCCACAGCAACCCAATGCCCTACTCACAGGCAGCCAAGTACCACTGGTGGAAGTCTTGCAGCTTAGTGGTCCCCTTCCGCTTGCGCTTGTGTCCTGGAGCTTCCTCCACACAGGGGGGCACACAGTAAGGTCTGCCTGGAGGGCAGACAAGGATGGCATCTTGGTGCAAATGTGGGTCAGGGTGCACAGCCTACTCACCCCACTACCTTGTGCCCTGGCAAGCCCAACCAGGGATGCCTAAGTGGTGTGCCCCGCCAGTTACCTTTCTTGAAGGGCTTAGAGTCCAAAGAGTCAAAGGGGTCCAGACTCTGCCAAGGGTCTGGAGTCTCCTGAGCGTAGAGGACAAGCAGATGTGGGGGCTTAGGGATGACTCATACTCAACCCAGGATCATAGAAGACATTCAAGGGAGGGAGCCCAAAGGTGCAGGAGGGGATTTTAATTTCTGGGAAGAAGATTCCTTGCAAGTGTGAATGGCCACAGGGTAGGAACACGAAGGCTAGCAGGAACATGGGCAAGAGGGGCAGGTAGGGGATCCCCGTGTCTGTCCTCTTCTGCTGGGGGTGGACACTCCTACCTTCAGCCGGGACACAGGCTCCAAGGCCCCTTCTCGCTCACGCAGCAGGTACCTCCGGGGAAGGGCAGTGCTCTGCAAAAAAATAGCCCACAGTCCCCTTGTTCCCCTTCTCTACCCAAGCCTCGGGGTACCCAGCAGCTCTGTCCTGGAGCCAAAATCAGAACCCTGCAGGGAGCTCTTGGGGCAGAAAGTTCTGATAGAACAAATACAAAATAGTAGTCATGGGGGTAACATTTTTTTCTTTAAAAACATTAAGAAAAAATAGAATGACATTCATGTTATCTACCAACCAGATTTTCTTTTTTTTGTAGAGACAGAGTCTCACTTTATCACCCTTGGTAGAGTGCCATGGAGTCACACAGCTCATAGCAACCTCCAATTCCTGGGCTTAAGCTATTCTCTTGCCTCAACCTCCTGAGTAGCTGGGACTACAGGCACCTGCCACAATACTTGGCTATTTTTTTTTTAAGACAGAGTCTCACTTTGTCGCCCTCAGTAAAGTGCCATAGCATCACAGCTCATGGCAACCTCCAGCTCTAGGACTTAGGCAATTCTCTTACCTCAGCCTCCTGAGTAGCTGGGACTACAGGCGCCCGCCACAACAACTGGTTATGTTTTTGTTGCAGTGTGGCCGGGGCCGGGTTTGAACCTGCCACCCTCAGTACATGGGGCCAGTTGCCCTACTCACTGAGCCCACAGGCACACCCAGCTATTTTTTGTTGCAGTTTGGCGGGACCAGGCTTGAACCAGCCATCCTCAGTATATGGGGCTGGCTCCCTACACACTGAGCCATAGGTGCCGCCCAACCAACCAGAATTTTTAAATGTTTGCTCAGCACCCATAGCACAGTGGTTATAGGCGCCAGCCACATTCACCAAAGGTGGTGGGTTCAAACCCAGCCTGGGCCAGCTAAACAACTGCAACAAAAAAATAGCCAGGCATTGTGGCAGGCGCCTGTAGTCCCAGTTCCTTAGGAGGCTAAGGCAAGAGAATCGCTTAAGCCTAAGAGTGTGAGCTGTGACGCCACGGCACTCTACCAAGGGTGATATAGTGAGACTCTGTCTCAAAAAAAAAAATTTTTTTTAAATGTTAACATTTTCTCCTACATGCATCATCAGGTTGGGGTTTAATAGACAAAAAGGACTCCTTAGCTCTGAGTTGGATAGAACTGACCCCCAGGGGTTGAGGGAGGTAGCAGAGGCCTCCAGACCCTGCCCCACCAGCCTGACCCCAGGAAAGGCAGCCTTGGGGACCAGCTCCCATCCCAGATAGCCAAGAACTCCATAAGGCTTGGACCATTGATTACCAGCACACCTCTGAGGAGCAGGGGCTCTGATCTGGGAACCAAAGGACACAGAAGGTACTACCAAAAATTCTGGCTACAGGACACTCTGACTTCTGGGCAGAAACCAAAAGGTCACAACACTATCCTCATGGGCTTGCCCAGCTGACAGCTCCATCCCTACAGGCCTCAATGTGGGCCCCACCTGCTGCAGGCTCCTGGGCTCCTCGGACTCCAGAGGAGCCTTGGGGGCTGCAGCCTCAAGAAGCTCTCCCCTCTCCTCAGCGTCTTCGTCTTCACCCCTGCCACTGGGCATCGGGCCTTCTGGAGAGGTGCCTAGGCAGGAAGAGAGAGCCCAGTCAGCTCCAAGGAGCCTGGAGACCAGATGGCAGCAAGCTTCCCTTGACTGAGCTTTACCTGCCTGGTGCTCTCTACAGCCCTGTCAATCCCACCAGGGAGCTCTCCTCACCTGGCTCCTGGGAGAACCCAAAAACAAGGACAGGGCTCCTGCACATAGACACTTCCATCAGCTGCTCCTCAGCTCTCCTGGCATCTAAAACAGGGATTAGACAGATCAGCCCAGCCCCTTCCCCAGGTAGTCCCCACTTGGCATCTGACTAGCTCTTCTAAGGGGCCAGCAGGAGGCGAAACTACAGCAGACCGCAGGCCTTGGCTGAAGAGAGAGTAGGGTCCCAGGCCAGGCATTGGGACCTGGGTACTGAGATGAGGTATGACCTGCTCAATGTATAATCAAGACACAGAAAGGACTAGAGAAGGGTCAAGTCTCAGCTGACCTACACAGGCAGAATGACACCCGGGGAGAGGGAACTGCAAAAACCAGAGGTGGTAAGCATAGGCTACCCTACAACAGCAGTCCCCAACCTTTGTGGCATCAGAGACAGGTTTCACAGAAGACAATTTTTCTGCAAATAGAGGGATGGGGGAGTGGGAGTGGTTTCAGGATGACTGAATCACATTATACCTCCACTGCAGACCATCAGGCATTAGGGTCTCATAGGAGCAGACTCAGATCCCTCATACACACAGTTTACAATAGGGCTTGTGCTCCTGTGAGAACCTAATGCCGCCACTGATCTGACAGGAGCCGGAGCTCAGGCAGTGATTCAAGGGATAGGGGAGCAGCTGTAAACACAAGAGGAGCTTTGCTTGCTTACCCACTGCTCACAGTGTAGCCCAAATCCTTTTTATTTATTTTTTTTTTTTTTGAGACAGAATCTCACTTTACTGCCCTAGGTAGAGTGCCATGGTGTCACAGCTCACAAAAACCTCAAACTTTTGGGCTTAAGCAATTCTCTTGCCTCAGCCTCCTGAGTAGCTGGGACTACAGGCACCTGCCACAATGCTTAGCAATTTTTGTTTTTTTTTTTTTTAGCAAGCTGGGGCTGGGTTCAAACCCACCAGCCCTAGTACAAGTGGCCAGTGCCCTACCCACTGAGCTACAGGTGCTGCCCTGCAGCCCAAATCCTTTCTTTGAGACAGAGCCTCAAGCTATTCCCCTGGGTAGAGTGCCGTGGCTTCACAGCTCACAGCAACCTCCAGTTCCTGGGCTCAAGCAAGTCTCCTGCCTCAGCCTCCCAAGCAGGTGGGACCACAGGCGCCCGCCACAACGCCCAGCCATTCTTTGGTTGCAGGCGTCATTGTTGTTTGGTGGGTCCAGGCTGGATTCGAACCCGCTACCTTAGGTGTATGTGGCTGGCGCCTTAGCTACTTGAGCCACAGGCACCAAGCCTGCAGCCCAAATCCTAATAGGCCACCACTTGTGTTTACGACAGGGGCATGGGAGAATCCAGCCCTACCATTCCCTCCAGAAGACCCTCTCCTCCTACCTTCCCACCAACCCCCTACATCCAAACCCTCACTCTTCCAGTTTCTCAACACCGGGGACATACTCATGGGCTCCATGGGGGACACAGCCACTGGCTCCAACATGAAGGCTCCTTTGGGGTGGGGAGTACACGTATTCATCCTGAAATCCTTCCGACTGGCCAGAGTTTCGCCCTGACTGCTGTGCTGGCGAAAACACGCCTGATAAGAAGACCCTTCCCAGGCAGGCCTCCCCTCCCCTTGCCAGGCTGAGGCCCTACCTGCACAGGGGGTAGCTGTTCTTCTCCATTTCATCAGGGGCCACCAGGGCCATGGGCAGGAGGGGGACAGTAAGAACCTCCTGTGTGGAGGCCGAGGCCAGGTAAGCATCCCTCAGACTCCAAGAGAGGAACCCACACAGGGCAATATCTTCCAACACCTACCAGGGAAAGTGCCAACCAATCCCACCCCAAGCTAAAGGGGCTGGGACACTCACACTGGGGGCTTGTTCATTCTTCAGATCCACATTGGCCCGGGAGTCAGGGAAGTCATCTAGTGACAAGAACTGTGGGGAGGTAGGAGAGTTCATGGAATGAGGCCCAGGCCAAGCACACAGGGGACAGGGCCAATGTCCAAGGCACCTTACCTCATCCTCTGCCCCCAGGGGATCCCCTGAACTGGTGTCCCCAGTGGCCCTGTCTTCCGGCACTGAAGAGAGCTGTTTGGCCCGCCTGGGAGAGAAGCACATTCCATGGGCATCCCAGGAGAACGCAGAGGCCTCTCAGGCTACACACAAGTGGGGCTACAAAGATGGCCTCTGCCCCACCTCCCACTTTTAGCACTCACCTCTTGCCAGAGATGAAATCAAGAGCCTGATAGACCAGTGAATAGAGGTACTCCACCTGGTAACCAGAGCAGGCAGTGAGGGCATGCAAAGGAGAGGCCCACACTCTGTGGTCTGCAACCATCCCCCAAAGCTTTCCCAGCCAGATGCTGCTGTACACTGTGAAGTCTCCAAGTATCTAGCACAAGTCCTGCCCATTGTGCCACCAAAAATAATTCCCAAATCAGCTGGGCGCAGTGGCTCACACCTGTAATCCTAACACTCTGGGAGGCTAAGGAAAGTGGATAGCTTGAGCTCACGGGTTTGAGACCAACCTGAGCAAAAAGTGAGACCCCATCTCTACTACAAATAGAAAAAAACTGAGGCAAGAGGATTGCTTGAGCCCAAGAGTTGGAGGTTGCTGTGAGCTATGACACCACAGCACTCTACCCAGGGTGACATCTTGAGACTCTGTCTCAAAAAAACCCAAAAAATTCCCAAATCAAACTGGTAGTCTCATGTAAATAACTCTATCAGCTGAGGCTACCTACTTTTCCCCTCTGCCCCATACTCTTCACACAGCAACAAGCATGGCCTTCTCCATCTGACACTGATGGCACCATGGTGCTGAATGTACATATGTTCCTAAGCTCCTGGGTGGCCAAGCCCTGCAGACCAGGCCTCCCATGCACAGCACCTGCTCTGCCAGGGCCTGCATCCCTCCTGCTCCTCTGCTCATGTGCCAGCATCTCCACAAGAGCCCCTCTCCACCCCATCTACAGAAGCCCCTGCTAGTCACTAATGGCCACCATAGCTCCTAACAGACCTCTCCCTCTCTCTTGCTCCTCACAACTCCACTGAACAAAAGGTCCCACCACTAGGGTGAGGGTTGAAGCACTCACAAGGAGGGGCAGAGGAAGGGCAGATTTGTGCATGTGCCACCACAGGCTGTTGCCATAGACGTGCACCAGGTGTCATCTGCTGGGACAACAGAACCTACCAGCACACAAGACCCTCCCTGCCTGGATGTACCACTGTAAGTCCAAACTTGTTCTTTGCTGTTAAGAGGTGTCGAGGCATCAGGGGTAAGGCCTGAGTGCCAGAAAAGCAGGTCAGTGAGTGCCAGCAAAGCAGGTCAGAAGCCAGGTGTGAGGCAAGAGTCGCAGCCAGGAGGGGCCCACCTTCTTACTGTAGACACAGGCTGAGCCCTGGATCAGCAACGCTGCTTCAATGAAGTTCATTGTGGTTTTGCCTTCATCAAAAGAAATACAGATCTGGTCCAGCTGCAAGAAACACCAGAACAGGGGGTTGCCAAAGGCCTAGTCTGTGCTCATACATTCCAGGGTAGCCCACCCATTACCAGGCTCCTCCCAGGCCTCTGGCCCGGTCACATCAGAACAGCTGACAGCTCCAGCTCTGCTTTCAGCTCATGGTTATACCTGGAAAAGGTTGTCCCCTGGGTTTTTCCAGAGAGGAGAGGCAAGTATTTGTGATTCCCCCTACTTCCCATAACAAAAACCTGTTTTGGAAGAGAAACAACCCCAGAGCACACCATCCACAAATGGCCAGAGCCGCACATTGGATCTCTTTGGAAGGCACTGGAAATGTGCCATGCTGTGCCCATCCCATCAGGGCCAGCTGAGACTCTAGCAGGTAGACTCCTCACTCTGAGAGAAACAAAGGGAACCTCAAGGGTGGGGAAGATTGAAAAAGGCGGGGTCTTCACCCTTGAGCACAGGGAAATGGCTTCAGGTAGGTCATCATCCTTCTGCAAGCCCCCTGGCCTCCCAAGACCCAGTTCCTCTGATACCTCTCAAACATCAGAGTTCCAAGTGCTCTGACCTCAGGCTTGTCCTCTCCCCATAGCACACCCTCTGCCACACGCATGCATCCAGCCTGTTTCCCCCATCTATTTCCAGAGCACCTCTCTCCTAAGCTCTCCACTGCATTTGCACTGCCCATCAAGCATCTCCACAGAGACATCCAACATCCCCAAACACTTTATCTCCATACTTAACCCAAGATCTTCCCCACAAAGTAGGCCCCTCTCCTCTCAGCAAACTTGGAAGCCCTATATGTTTTTTCTCAGCTCTTCCATTTGCTTTTCTATCTGCCCAAAACAGGGCAGATAGAACAGGGCAGGGCCCCCACTGTCCTAGTGTAAATTCTCCCGCAGGGCCTGCCTCAGTGCCCAGGCCACCCTGCCACCCATTGGTGTGATCTTGCCACACCATTTTCAAGTCTCTCCCCGCTTAGGGGGCTGTGAGCAACATTACAGTAACTCCAGCCTTTATTTCAGTGCCTGATGTTGGTGTCCTATAAATACCTGATGAACAAATGAGGCAGTCATGTCAGAGCTAAGCCTAAAAAACAGATAGGAGCACACCAGATGAAGGGCGGGACATTTTGGGAAGTGATCACTCACACGAAGGCAGTTAGCAGAGACAGGACACAACTACTTAGGAAAACAATTATGATGCAAACATGGCCAGTGCTGGAAAGAGGCAAATTTGGGGTGCCACAGTAGTACAAAGAAGGGGAAGGGGCTAGGAGGACAACACCAGAGGAGCTACTTCCATTAGTTCTTTAAGGATAAAGGGAGTTTGTCAGCTCACTGGGTGAGGGTGGACATAAACATGACAGCCTTTGAAGTGTGAGGAAGTGGGGAGTGCTCAGGACCTGAAAGATGGGGTGTGAAAGGGGTTCCTTCCTTTCAGTGACCCTCAACCCAGTGTGTAAAGAGGAGATGAGAGGGGCATGAAGGAAGGGGTGGGACAAACTGTCAGTGCAGAGGTTCAGCCAAGGAGAAAACTGGGCCAAAGTGGTGGTCACTATACAGAGGAGCATGGACTTGGCAAGGGATAGGGCTTGGGCTGAGCAGGGAGGTGAGAGGAGGAAAGGAGCTAAGACCCTAGGGTTTCTGGGTGGGTAAGTTTAGGGGTTATCTAGAGTTCAGTGTGGATATGTTCAACACGCATTTTAGTTAAGACATCCAAGTGATGTTTGAGACAGGCAGTGGGCTGGGTTCTGTGGCTCCTGCCTCTAATTCCAGCACAAGTTGGAGACTAAGGCAGGAGGGTCACTTGAGGCCAAGAGTTGGAGACTGGGCAGCGCCTGTGGCTCAGTGAGTAGGGCGCCGGATAGATACAGCAAGGGTGGTGGGTTCAAACCCGACCCTGGCCAACCTGCAACCAAAAAATGACCAGACATTGTGGCAGGCACCTGTAGTCCCAGCTACTCAGGAGGCTGAGGCAAGAGAATCATGTAAGCCCAGGAGTTGGAGGTTGCTATGAGCTGTGACACCACAGCACTCTATCAAGGGCAATAAAGTAAGACTCTGTCTCAAAAAAAAGTAAATAAAATAAAAATAAAAGAGTTGGAGACCAACCTGAATAACAAAGCAACACTCCAAACAACCACACATTAGCCAGTAGTGGCACATGTCTACAGTCCCAGCTACTTGGGGGACTGAGGCTTGAGTCTAGGAGTTTAAGGGTAATAGTGGGCTGTAATTGTGCCCCTGAATTCCAAGTTGGGTGACAGAGCAAGACTCCTAAGGGGAGACTCCTGAGGGAAGCCTCCATGTTGGCCAGCCTCCCTCTCCCACCACCTTCCCTCCTCTGCAGGCAGTCGTGCAGGCCCACTTTCAGGCCCTTGGTTGAGCCAAGTACTCTCCCAGCTGAGAAACCTTCAACACCATGTTCTCTCTGCCTGGGACATTCTTTAGCTCATTGTGATTAAGTGACTTATTTCATCCCAAACAAAATTAGGTCCTCCAGTTAAAATCTTCACAGAACCCTAAACTTTTCTTTTAAAACTCTCATCAGGGCTGGGCAGGGTAGCTTGGGGCTGGGCACAGTAGCTCACGCCTATAATCCTAGCACTCTGGGAGCCCCAGGTGGGCAGATTGCCTGAGCTCAGGAATTCAAGACCAGCCTGAAGTAGAGCGAGATCTTGCCTCAAAAAAAAAAAGCGGGGGGTGGAGGGTGGGCGACACCCATAGCTCAGTGGGTAGGGCACCGGCCATATACACCAAGACTGGCAGGTTCAAACCTAGCCTGGACCAGCTAAAACAATGACAACTGCAACCAAAAAGAAAATAAATAAATAAATAAAACAGCCAGGTGTTGCGGAGGGTACCTGTAGGTGCAGCTACTTGAGAGGCTAAGGCAGAAGAATCACAACTAAGAGTTTGAGGTTGCTGTGAACTGTGATGCCAACACTCTACCCAGGGCAACAGCTTGAGACTCTGTCTCAAAAAAAAAAAAAATTAGCTGGGCATTGTGGTGGGCGCCTATAATCCTAACTACTTGGGAGGCTGAGGCAAGAGAATCTCTAGAGCCTAGGAGTCTGAGGTTGCTGTAAGATATGATGCCACGGGCTCGGCGCCTGTGGCTCAATCGGCTAAGGGGCCAGCCACGTACACCTAAGGTGGCGGGTTTGAATCCCCAGCCTGGGCCGGCCAAACAACAATGATGGCTGCAACCAAAAAATGGCCGGGCGTTGTGGCAGGTGCCTGTGGTCCTAGCTACTTGGGAGGCGGAGGCAGGAGACTCGCTTGACCCCAGGAGTTGGAGGTTGCTATGAGCTGTGATGCCATGGCACTCTACCCACGGGGATAGCTTGAGGCTCTGTCTCAAAAAAAAAAAAAAGATATGATGCCATGGCACTCAGCAGACCATGTATCAGAACAGAGGTCAGTAATCAGATCACTTGCTCATTTAACAAGTGAGACTCTATCTCAAAAAATAAAACTCTCATCACTTTGGACTACACAGAGACACAAGGAGGGCTGGGGGGTGGACTTGCTCTGCCACCTATCAGCTATGATTTGGGGCATGTCTCTAATGCTTCCATTAATGAGGTGTTCATGAGGACTACATGAATTTATTTCTGTAAAGCACATAAAACAACAGTGCTTGGCTCGGTGCCCGTCGCACAGTGGTTAAGGTGCTGGCCACATGCACCGAAGTTCGAACTTGGCCCAGGCCAATTAAGCAACAATGACAACTGCAACAAAAAAATAGCCAGGTGTTGTGGCAGGTGTCTGTAGTCCCAGCTATTTAGGAGGCTGAAGGAAGAGAATCGCTTAAGCCCAAGAGTTTGAGGTTGCTGTGAGCTGTGACGCTACAGCACTCTACCAAGGACAACATAGTAAGACTCTGTCTCAAAAAGAAAAAAAAATAGCACTTGGCACAAGTAAGTGCCAAATGCATGATATTTATTACAACTCCATGTGGTTACTACCTTAGGAGGCCTCTCCCTATGACAGTGGCAGTCCTATTAAAGCAAGGATTATTTTCTGCTTGGCACTATTTTCACAGAGTTCAACCTGGTTCTTGGCACACAATAGATGACCAACAACACTGAATAAATGGGTGAAAGATAAGATGTGTTAAAAAAAAAAAGAACATTCTGTAGCTGTATGGAAAATGAAAGGAGAGGAAAGACAAAACTGGAAGCCAAGACTTCAGGGGGTAGAAGTTTAAAAGGCTAGACAAGTTTGGAAGGGAGCTGATGGAACCAGGAAGTAGATTTACCAGGTAACCATGTAAGACCCTGCTTGATATGGAAACCTGAATACAGAGGCACTCCACCCACCCCCGTTCTCTGCGCTTTCTCAGCAGACCATCCATCAGAACAGAGGTCAGTAATCAGATCACTTGCTCATTTAACAAACATTTATTCTGCACATCCTACATGCTGGGCACTTTCCTGAGCAAAAAGAGCATAAATGTAGCCCATGCCTCACAGAATTTACACTGTAGTATGGAGACAGACCACAAACAGCTAAATAAGAATGGCTTGGGATAAACATTCTAATGTGCATAAAGTGCTAAAAGAACTACTTTAGATAGGTGGTCAGCTAACATTGAAGCTAATACCTAAAGGATGAAAAGGACTTAGTCATAAAAGAAGCTGGGCATGATGGTGCATGTCTATAATCCTAGCTTTTCAGGAGGCTGAAGCAGGAGAATTCTTTGGGGTTTGAGATCAGCCTGTGCAACATGGCAAGACACAACCTCTTTTACATTAAAAAAAAAAAAAGAAAAAAGAATATATATATATATATGTATGTATGTATGAGTGGAAAAAGAAAGTACATATATCCTCGTCTAAGAACAAGCTTGAGGTACCATAGGTTGACTGGTTCAAAAGAATAAGATGTGGGACTGGGAGTGGTGGCTCACACCTGTAATCCTAGCACTCTGGAAGGCTGAGGCAGGTGGATTACCTCAGCTCACGGGTTCAAGACCAGCCCAAGCAAGAGCGAGACCCCATCTCTAAAAAATAGTCGGGCATTGTGGTAGGCGCCTGTAGTCCCAGCTACTTGGGAGGCTGAGGCAAGAGAATCGCTTGAGCCTTAGAGTTTGAGTTGCTATGAGCTATGATGCCACAGCACTCTACCAAGGGTGATAAAATGCGATTCTGTCTCAAAAAAAAAAAAAAAAAGAATAAGATATGTTGGCTCATACCTTGTAATTCCAGTACTTTGGGAAGCAGAGGCAGGGAGATTACTGGAGGTCAGGAGTTCCAAGACTAGCCTGAACATGGCTGGGCGAAGTGGCTCACGCCCGTAATCTTAGCACTCTGGGAGACTAAGGCAGGTGGACTGCCTGAGCTTGAGGGTCTGAGCAAGACCAAGACCCCCATCTCTAAAAAATAGCCAGGTGTTGTGGCGGGCGCCTATAGTCCCAGCTACTCGGGAGGCAGAGGCAAAAGAATCACCTGAGCCTAAGAGTTTGAGGTTCCTGTGAGCTATAACACCACAGCACTCAACCCCAGGGCAACTGAGATTCCATATTAAAAAATAAATAAATAAATAAGTAAATAAAAGATTAGCCCGGACAATACAAAAAGTTAAAAAAAAAAATCAGCTGGGCATGGTGGCACATAGCTGTAGTACTAGCTACTCAGGAAGCTGAGGCAGGAGGATCACTTGAGCCTAGAAGTTCAAGGTTACAGTGAGCTATGATTACACCAGTGCACTCTATATAGCCTGGGCAAAAGTGAGACCCTGCCTCAAAAAATAAAAATTAAAAAGAAAAAGAAAAAGGCGAGAATAGCTAAAAATGAACCCAAAGCAGTAAGCAGAGCTAGATTCAGAGGAGAAAGTTTGGGTTTTATTCTGAATACAATGGAAAACTACTGAGGAATTTTAGGCAGGAGCCTGTGGCCTGATTTTAAGTCACACTTGTTGCTGGGTGGAGCATGGATTGGTTAGGAACAAAAAACAGGGATAGGGAGCCCAGGTAAGGTTTTATATAAATCCAGGTCAGAGACGATGGACCAGAGGCAACAGAGAACAGATTAATTGAAGTGATATCCTAGCATATTATTAATGGAATTCATTGGTAAACTGAGTGCAGTGTGAAGCATCACTACAATGGCATTGAGCTTTCACCTTTGGGTGAATAGTGGTGCCATTTACCCAGATGGGAAAGACTGAGATTTGAGCAGAATAATAAAGAGTTCCACTTAAATACCTTAAGTCTGAGATGCTAAGAGAACAGCTGGATACATAAAAGTAGATTCACAAGAAAGATGGAGGTATAAATGTAGGTGTTGTCCTTATACAAGTGATATATGTATGTGTATATATATATACTTTTTTTCACCCCCCAGTTTTTGGCCAGAGCTGGGTTTTTGAACCCGCCACCTCCAGCATATGGGGCCAGCGCCCTACTCCTTTAAGCCACAGGTGCCGCCCATACAAGTGATTTTTTTTTGGGTGGGGGGGACAGAGCCTCAAGCTGTCTCCATGGATAGAGTGCTGTGGCATCACAGCTCACAGCAACCTCCAACTCCTGGGCTCAAGAGATTCTCCTGCCTCCGTCTCCCAAGTATCTGGGACTACAGGCACCTGCCACAACGCCCAACTATTTTTTGGTTGTAGCTGTCATATTTTTTTTTTCTTGCAGTTTTTGGCCAGGCCTGGGTTTGAACCCACCACCTCCAGCATATGGGGCCGGCGCCTTACTCCTTTGAGCCACAGGCACTGCCTCAGCCATCATTGTTGTTTGGCAGGCCTGAGCTGGATTTGAACCCACCAGCTCAGGTGTATGTGGCTGGCGCCTTAGCCACTTGAGCCACAGGCGCCAAGCCACAAGTGATATTTTAAATTAAGAAAATAAATGAGGCTCGGCGCCTGTGGCTCAAGTGGCTAAGGCGCCAGCCACGTACACCTAAGGTGGAGGGTTCGAATCCCCAGCCCAGGCCCGCCAAACAACAACGATGGCTGCAACCAAAAAATGGCCGGGTGTTGTGGCGGGTGCCTGTGATCCCAGCTACTTGGGAGGCAGAGGCAGGAGACTCGCTTGAGCCCAGGAGTTGGAGGTTGCTATGAGCTGTGATGCCATGGCACTCTACCCAGGGGGACAGCTTGAGGCTCTGTCTCAAAAAAAATAAAAAAAAGAAAAGAAATGAGATTGTTTAAGGGAAACTTGTCAGAAGATGACCCAGGCCCCAACCTGAGGAACTCAACACTTAGGAGTCTGGTAAACGATTCTCTTGCTTCAGTCTCCCAAGTAGCTGGGACTGCAGGCTGCTAGTTACAGGGCCCAGCTATTTTTAGAGACAGGCTCTTGCTCTGACTCAGGCTGGTCTTGAACCTGTGAACTCAGATAATCCACCTGCTGCGGCCTCCCAGAGGACTGGAATTACAGGTGTAAGCCACCATGCCGGGCCCTAAGATGACATTTCTATTGGCCTCTGGACTTGGTAGAAAAAGGTCACTATTGATCAAGACAACAGATAATTAAGTGGAGTGGAAGCCAGACTGCACTGGTCTGAGGAGTGAAAGTAAAGTGCAGAGATGGAGGGGACAGCTCCTTGACAGAGGTCTAGGGGCAGTCCCAGGGCTCATGCCTGTAATCCTAGCACTCTGGGAAGCTGAGGCGGGTGGATTGATTAAGCTTAGGAGTTCAAGACCAGCCTAAAAAAAGAGTGAGACCCCATCTCTAAAAAATAGCCAGGTTTGTGCCACGTGTCTGTAGTCCCAGGTACTTGGGAAGCTGAGGCAAAAGGACTGCTTGAGCCCAAGAGTTTGCTGTGAGCTAGGATGCCATAGCACTCTACTGAAGATAATAAAGACACTGTCTCAGAAAAAAAAGCAGATCTAGGCAGGGTTGTCAAATACGGAAGGCTAAATGCTGACAGTATGAGATGAGAAGTAGCTTGAAATGGGTATGAACGCCCAATATAGATCTCTTCTTATATCATCTCTCAAACACAGAGACACGCACACAGTGACTGAAACAAAAAATGATAATGCTGGCTCGGAGCCTGTGGCTCAAGCAGCTAAGGCGCCAGCCACATACACCTGAGCTAGTGGTTCAAATCCAGCCTGGGCCCACCAAACAACAATGATGGCTGCAACCAAAAAATAGCCGGGCGCTGTGGCGGGCGCCTATAGTCTCTCCTACTTGGGAGGCGGAGGCAGGAGAATCGCTCGAGCCCAGGAGTTGGAGGTTGCTGTGAGCTGTGATGCCACAGCACTCTACCCAGGGAGACAGCTTGAGGCTCTGTCTCAAAAAAAAAAACCATAATGCTGTCTCGTCTATTACACTCCATTACAGAAAAATACTGGTCACCACCCACTAAGTCGATTTGACGGATCACTAACGGGTGGCGACCTGCAATGGCAGCTCCAGGCTAACCTAACGAGAGATGATTTCGGAAGCAGGGATGGAACTGGAGAGGAAGAAGCTAGTCTGAGGATCAGCGCGCCCACAATACCAGATGGCCGCAGCTGAAAAGCAGCAGGGCCGCCCCGCAGCCCCCGCCCCGCGCCCCATCCCGGCCGCGCCACTCCCTGCCACCCTCACCTCCTCCAGATACTCGCCCAGCTGGGCCGCTACGTCCACCTCCCAATTTTTGGTGAGATCGCGGATGGGTTGCAAGAGGTGGGCAAAGCGCGCCTCCACGTCCTCCATGTCCGGGAGGGGCCGGGCGGCGAGGACCGCAGGGCCCACTTCCAAGGAGTACAGTGTCCTCAGCCCGCCACTAGTTCTGGGGCCATTTTGCTGTTCCCGCCCAGGAAAGAACGAAGCGCGGCGACGCGCGCATGGCTATGACATCACGCGGGCCGAAGCCTGGAGCAGCGAACCCCCGCGCTACTCCGCGGGGAACAGCCAGGGTGCCTCTGGGGGCGGGGCCGGCAGGCAAGGCTTGAGCTACCGCAGAGGCGCCTAGTCAACCCCGGTCTAGGGGTGGTACTTTGAGCTGCTGTGGGCGGGGATAGAGGAGCTTTGAGCTGCTGCGAACGGGTTGGGGGCGGGATTTTGAGCTGCGGCATAGCTTTGGTCTGGGCGGGGACGGGGGCGGGGCCTGGATTCGCAGCGGGTCCCGCTCCAGCCGGCCGAGTAGTGGATATGGCGGGTTCTCAGCTCCCACGACAGCTCTTCCTCCAGGGCGTGGCCACCGTCTTCATGTTTGCCTTTGCTTCCCTCTACACGCAGATTCCAGGTGAGGGCACCCAGGGTGGGACAGCCCCCAGCCCGCGCGCGGGAAACTATGTTCTCTCTGCTTTCCACCCGGCACTCACGCCGTTGTGGGAGGGGGCTGCAGTCAATGCCCTGCGGGGTGTGGGAGAGGAAGACGTGCAATGATTCGCTTATGTAGCACCGGGCTCTGACCCAGGGCAGCGGGAAGTGGGAGGGCCAGACCTAGGAAGCTGGGCAGGCCTTGTGGGCTCTTGGACCGGGTGTTTTCAAGTTCCGACTTGGGGGAGTCGTTCTGGAAGGGCTGGGGGGGGGGGGGTCCAGGGCCTGGCCCTAACACGCGCTCCCACAGGCCTCTATGGCCCAGAGGGCATCCTACCTGCGCGGAGGACGCTGCGGCCTCAGGGCAAGGGGCGCTGGCAGCAACTATGGGAGACACCGACGCTGCTGTGGGAAGCCCCAAGGCTGGGGCTGGACACCGCTCAGGGCCTGGAGCTGCTGAGCCTGCTGGGCGCGCTGCTGGCACTGGGTGCCCTGCTGGCGCGCCCGCTGCGCCATCCCCTCGTCTACCTGCTGCTCTGGGCTGCCTACCTCTCTGCCTGCCAGGCAAGTGGGGTGCCTGCTGCTCCCACAAACCACTGGGGCCGTTGTCCCCAGCGCACCGTGCCCTGCAGCTGCAGACACACTCGTGCATGCTGACAGCCCTTCTCCCTACAGGTGGGCCAGGTGTTTCTTTACTTCCAGTGGTGAGTGACTCCTGGGTGTGAAGCCACAGGAGGTGGGTGGGGCAGGGTGGGTTTGCCTCTCTGGAAGGACTATCTGAAGGGAGTGGCCTCAGCGGGGAGGGAACTCTGCACTATTTTCTCCTTGTAGGGACTCCCTGCTGCTGGAGACTGGCTTCCTGGCTGTGCTGGTGGCCCCACTGAGACAGTCCCTCCAAGGGAAGCAGGTCCCACAGGGTGGGCCAGCAGAGGCCTCACCCCATGAAGCCCTCCCTTTCTGGCTCGTGCGCTGGCTGCTGTTCCGCCTCATGTTTGCCTCAGGCGTGGTCAAGCTGACCAGCCGCTGCCCCGCGTGGTGGGGGCTCACTGGTGAGGGTCCCAGCCTGGATCTGGGGTGGTCTGCAGGCTCTGCCCAGCTCTTACCACCTGCTTGTCACCTGCAGCCCTCACCTACCATTACGAGACACAGTGTCTGCCCACACCTGCTGCCTGGTTGGCCCACCACCTGCCAGTCTGGCTGCACAAGCTCAGCGTAGTAGCCACCTTCCTCATTGAGATTGCCATGCCCCCTCTCTTCTTTGCCCCCATTCGCCGGCTACGCTTGGCTGCGTTTTACTCACAGGTGGGTAGAGCCCTCAGCCATCAATAGGGTGTGGCCTCCTTCATCACTGCCCAGTGTGTCCCACTGGGGACAGGTGGCAGAAGGACTCACGACTAGGGGGGGTGGGTGCATGCCTGCCAGGTTGGAAGGCCCAGGAGGGAGACCCTCAGAGCCTCTGAGTCGGTTCCCGCAGGTGCTGCTTCAAGTCCTCATTGTAATCACTGGCAACTACAACTTTTTCAACCTGCTGACACTGGTCCTTACTACCGCCCTTCTGGATGACCACCACTTGGCTGCCCAGCCTGCTGCCCATGACCACCACAAGAAGATGTCCATCTGTGAGTTTCAGATGCGGCCCTTGCCTTCCAGATGTCTCCTTTCCTATAGCACCCCCCAGGTGACCCCTGCTGTAGCTCCACCCTAGCCATTTGGCTGTGGACCCTCCACTGAGTCATGACTACCCGGCTCCACAGCCTGGCCCAAGACCCTGCTGGCCTCGCTGTCCCTGCTACTGGAACTGGCCGTCTTCGGTCTGCTGACCTGTGGCACTGTGTACTGCTTTGGTCTGGAGATCGACTGGCAGCAACGTACCATCCACTCCAGAACCAGTGAGTACCAGCTGAGGGACCAGAGCTCAGGGGCTGGACCACACCTTCTTTTTTTTTTTTTGAGACGGAGCCTCAAGCTATCCCCCTGGGTAGAGTGCCAGGGCATCACAGCTCATAGCAACCTCCAACTCCTAGGCTCAAGCGAATCTCCTGCCTCCGCCTCCCAAGTAGCTGGGACCACAGGTGCCCGCCACAACGCCTGGCCATTTTTTGGTTGCAGCCATCATTGTTGTTTGGCGGGCCCGGGCTGGGGATT
>CAUYQV010147165.1:0-14596 GCA_963574575.1 Galagoides demidoff
AGTCTGGTGAGATTAAAACACTGTAGAATAAAAAAGCTACTGCTAAGAGTAGAATCAGAATGTTTTAAAACTATAACTGAGAAAATGACATGAAGGCTGTGTTGATCAGTTTGATGGAAGTATTTCGGATTGCATGTGAAAACCCCACACTGTAACCCAGAAGTGTATTAATGTACATAGTTACCATTCAATTAAAAAAAAAAAAGCTACTGCTGTGCTGGTAATAGGTGGTACAGGTGCTGACAAGACAGGAGTTTCCTACTGTGGGGAATAAACAATGCACCGCACTGCAACAAATGGAGAAAGTTCTGTAGTGTAATTACCAAAAATTGGCCCCTTTGATGGTGCAGCTTGGAATACTAGTTTTGTGCTGTTTATGGCTTTATGCCTGCCAAAGCAATACTTTTCAACTTGAGACATGATCTTGTATTTGACTTTGGACCTGGTCCTCCTAATGCAGCCTGCTATAGCCCTCATGAACGTATATGAGTATGAGCTAGATTCAGAAATCTGAGGGGACAAATGGAAGTATGGGGTGTTATGAACTACAAATTTATTCTAAACCAGTGACTTCTAATTCTGAATATTTCCCTGTGCTCCCAGATGGTGAGCACATTTTAACAGCCATTGTGCTCCCAGGGTATGTGTTAATAACGGGCACAAGACTAAGCATTATTCTGGCTGTATCTTGCAATAGTATGATGCACTGTCAAACAGAGAATTACAGCAGGTTTCTTGGCAGATATTTTTGGAGGAAATATTTCCAGCACATACAAGCTGGGGTCCTATAAGCCATTGCAACTTTAGCTACCTCAGTGGGCAGCCTTCAGCTTTAAGAAATAAACCAGTCACCAATTCCAAACCATGCGAAGAGGAGCCACCCCAGAACATGGAGCCACAACCAGGAAATAACGAGCCATTATCAAAAACAGCCCGTAAGCATCAAAGGAAGCATGAAGCGAAGAAATCTGTGAAGCAGGAAGCGAGAAGTGCCCAGAGTCCAGGCTGGGCACCTGCTCCAGCCCCACAGAGCACACCACACAATACTCTCTCTCAGCCAATTTCGGAGACCCTGAGACAGACACAAAAGTCAAGAACCTAAAGAAGAACCTGAAAGCGATTGAATGACTGAAAGTACAAGCAGCACTTGGAAAACAGCTGGGAAAAAAGTCAGTTGGAGAAAATACAAAAAGAGACGGCCCTTCTTCTGGAGCTGGAAGATTTGGAACTAGGTATTTAAAGATTCAAAGAAAGCAAGTTGGTGACCAGAAATCAGTGCAAACGCATCTTCTGTTAGACCCATTTGTGCACACAGAGTATCCATCTACCCATATTTACCATCAATCTATAATTTTAATGATTCATCCAAGATTCAGCATTCGTGTAAGTTGTTTAATAATGTCTATTAAGTTGATTTTTACATTCTGCATCCTGTATCATGTCAACATATGATACAGAGGAGGAATACATGAACTTTTTAGCTAAGGTTCACAGATTGAGATGCAAATATCATTGTGTTTTGGTAAGGGACAGTATTTGCCACACAAATGAAGACATCATACATTTTTTTAAAAACTGAGAGACTTCACCACCACCAGACCCTTCTCACAAGAAACAGTAAATAGGCTTCATCAAACAGAAAAAAAAAAAAATACTAACATGCAAAAAAAAAAAAAGCATTTGAAAGTATAAAACCGTCTTTTACAACTGAAGATAAAATTAAGTACATGAACAAATTCAGAATACTTTAACTGTGGTAAGCAATCCACTCATCACTCGAGTATGAAGGCAGAAAGACAAACTTATCAAAAACAAGAATAGCCACAGCCACCTGTCAAGAGATTGGCATACAAAATATGTGCATATAAATTGACACACCATGAGGTGAACATGGAGAGGGGATGCAATTAAATTGTAGAGGTTCTATTTCATTGCTTGTTTCTATTCTCTTCATTGCCATCTAATGTAAGTTGTGATTTCTTTAAAGTAATTTGCTATATCCACAAGATGATTTTTGTCACCCTTCTGGTAACCACAATACAAAACCCTATAATAGATCCACTATAAATAAAAGGCAATGAATTAAACCATACTACCAGAGAAAATCACTTAACCACAAAGGAAAACAGGAAGAAAGGAGTTATAAAACAACCAGAAGACAAGCAACAGAATGGTACTAGTAAGTCCTTACTTATCAGTAATAACAGTAAATGCTAATGGAGTCAATTCTCCAATTAAAAGACATGGAATGGCTGAATGGACAAAGAAACAAAACCCAGCTGTATACTACCTACGAACAACTCACCTCACCGTACAGTCACAAATAGAAAGAAATCGAAGGGATCTAAGCAAAAACCATAAAAGAGAGGAGTAGCTACACTTTTATCAGAAAAAAAACTATAAATCAAATACAGCAAAAAGAGACATAGGAAGGTCTCTCTATAATGATAAAAGGGTCCATTCAGCAAAAAGATATATAATAACAATCATAAATATTTATGCACCCAATACTAGAGCACTCAAGTATATAAACAAACATTAATAAATCTAAAAAAGAGAGAGAGACTGCAATACAATAGATTTTAACACCCCACTGTCAGTAGTGGACAGATCATTGAGAAAGAAAATCAACAAAGAAACATCAGAATTAGAGGACACACCAGACCAAATGGGCTTACATGACATTTACACAACATTTCACCCAACTGCTGTGAGTATATAATCTCTTTATCAGCACATGGAACATTCTCCAGAATAGGCCATTACTTAGGCCACAAAACAAGTCTCAACAAATTCAAGCAAGTAGGTGTCATATCAACTATCTTTTCTGGCTACAGTGGAATAAAACTAGAAATCAATAGTAAGAAGAATCTCAGAAATGACACGAATACCTGGAAATTAAACAACATGTCCCCCAAAAAGCAATGGGTCAGTGAAGAAATTAAGAAGAATATCAAAAAATTTCTTGAACCAAATGAAAGTAAGAAAAAAAGAAAATGGAAATACGGCATGCCAAAATTCTGTGGCATCTTGAAAAAGCACTACTCAGAGAGAAGTTCATAGCAATAAGCATCAGTATCGAGAAAGCAGAAAGACATTGTATAAACCACCTGATGATGCACCTCAAGGAACTAGGAAAGTAAGAAGAAACAAAACCAGAAATTAGTTGAAAAACAGAAAGAATAAAGATCATAGCAGAAACAAATTAAATTGAGACTTTAAGAATCAGTAAAACAGTTTTTTAAAAACATAAACAAAATCAACAAACCCTTAGCTAGATTAAGGAAAAAAGAGAGAAGACCCAAATAAATAAAATCAGAAACAAAAGAAGGAGACACAACTAAAATATAAAGAATCATTAGAGACTATTATGAACACCTGTATGCCAACAAATTTGGAAAACTTTGAAGAAATGGATAAATTTCTCAATACACACAACTTACCAAGAGTCAGCCATGAAGAAATAGAAAACCTCAATAAAACAATAATGAAAAATGAGATAGAAGCTATAATAAAAAGCTTCCCAACAAAGAAAAGCCCAGATCTAATGTTTTCACTGCTGAATTTTACCAAACATTTAAAGAAATATTAATCCCGATCCTATTGAAGCACTTCAAAAAAATTGAAGACAATACCTCCAAACTCATTCTATGAGGACAAAAACCCTAATAACCAAAACCAGGCAAGGACAAAAAAACAAAACAACAACAAAACTATAGGTGTGATGGACATAGATGCAAAAATCCTCAACAAGACACAAGCAAACCTAATGCAGCAACATATTAAAAAGATCATCCACCATGATCAAGTGGACTGATCCCAGGGATTCAAAGGTGGTCTAGCACATGAAAATCCATAAATATGATATATCACACCAATAGAACCAAGAATAAAAAGTATATGGTTATTTTAATACATATTGGAAAATCATTCAATAAAATTAAAAACCCCTTTATTATTAAAATCCTCAATGAACTGGGTATAGAAGAAACACACCTCACAATAATAAAGGCCACAGGCTCAGCACCTATGGCTCAAGTGGCTAAGGCACCAGCCACATAGACCCAAGGTGGCAGGTTCGAATCCAGCCCGGGCCTGCAATACAACAATGACGGCTGCAACCAAAAAATAGCCAGGTGTTGTGGCGGGCGCCTGTGGTCCCAGCTACTCAGGAGGCTGAGGCAGGAGACTCGCTTAAGCCCAGGAGTTGGAGGTTGCTGTGAGCTGTGATGCCATGGCACTCTACCCAGGGGGACAGCTTGAGGCTCTGTCTCAAAAACTAAATAAATAAAAATAAAGGCCACAAACCCACAGCTAACACTGTACTGTGCAGGAAAAAACTGAAAGCTTTTCCTATAAGACTTGGAACAAGACAGGGATGTCCACTTTCACCACTTTTATTCAAAATAATACTAGAAGTGCTGGCCAGAACAATGAGGTAAGAGAAAGAAAGCCCTCTAACTAGAAAGGAAGAAGTGAGAGTATCCTCGTTCACAGATAGCATGATCTTACGGAAAGTACCAAAAATACTGTTAGAACTGACAAAGGAATTCAGTCAAATTGCAAGACACAAAATCAACATACAAAAATCAATGGTGCTCACAATCTGAGGGTATTCAGGACATTCCCTTGGTGGAGGGCTCAACTACAACTCGTACTTCAACTCAGAAATGAAAACAATGTAACCTAAACATTTGTGCCCTCATATTAATCTGAAATTTTAAAAAATAAATATCAATAGCATTATATACACCAATGGCAAACAATCCAGAAAAAATAATCCCATTTAAAATAGTTACAAAGAAAATGTAATACCAATGGATTAAACCAAAGAAATGGAAGATCTTTATAAAAGGAAAATGATATAAACCTTTGCATTACAGCCAACTCATGTTTGATAAAGGCACCAAGCACACACAGTGGGGAAAAGGCCTTCTAAACAAGACATATGTCCACCCTAATACTCTGAAATTTCAAAAGAAGAAGAAGAAACAAATTTTAGAAAGCCGGTACAAATTACAAACAACACAAAATGAACTGCCTGACACATTTCTGTAATAAAAAGATAATTTAAAAAAATGTGCTGGAAAAACTGCATAACCATATAGAAAAGTCAGACCAGACCCTGTCTCTTACCATGTACAAAAATAAAATAAAAATGGATTTAATATTAGAGAAATACCTCCAGGACATTAGTCTAGGCAAAGTTGTTTTTGTTTTGGGAGGGGTTTTGTTTGTTTGTTTTTTGGTAAGGCCTTAAAAACACAGGCAACAGTCCAAGCATGGTGGCTCACACCTGTAATCCTAACACTCTGGGAGCCCGAGATGGGTGGATCTTCTGAGCTCAGGAATTCGAGACCCTCCTGAGCAAGAGCAAGACTTCTGAAAAATAGCCAGGTGTTGTGGCAGGTGCCTGTACACTCAGCTACTTGGGAGGCTAAGCCCAAGAATTTGAGGTTGCTGTGAGCTATGTTGCCATGGCACTCAACCCCAGGACAATGGGATTATATTTACTAAGCTGAAAAGCTTCTGCACAGTAAAACAGTCAGTAAAGTGAAGAGACAATCTACACAATAGGAGACAACCTTTGCAAACCACCCATCTGACAAGGGGCTAATAAGTAGAATATATAAGGAACTCCAACTTCTCAATGGTAAAAAATCAAATAATCCAGTTTTAAAAAGGGGCAAAAGATCTGAACAGGCATTTTTCAACAGAAGACAAACACATGGCCAAGAGGTATATGAAAAAAATGCTCCACATGACTTTCATCAGAGAAATGCAAATGAAAACCACAGGGAGATATCACTTCACCCCAGTTCAAAAGGCTTTTATCAAAAAGACAGGGAACAATAAAGGCAACAAATAAGAGAAAGGGCCCCTCCTACACTGTCTGTGGGAATGTAAATTAGTACAGCCACTATGGAAAACAGCACAGAGGTTCCTGAAGAAAATAAAAGTACAACTCCCACATAATCCAGCAATCACTGCTGGATGTACATCCAAAAGAAAGGCAATCAATATGCCAAAGAGATACCTGCACCCCCATGTTTATGGCAAAACTGATGTTCACAACAGCCAAGATGTGCAATCAACCGAAATGCCTATCACTGCATGAATGGATAAGGAAAGTGTGCAGTTAGGTATACACAATGGAATGTCAATGGTTTCCCAGGTGAGGACACCAGGGAGGCCCATGTGCTTTTGGATAAGGAAAGTGTGCAGTTAGGTATACACAATGGAATGTCAATGGTTTCCCAGGTGAGGACACCATGGAGGCCCATGTGCTTCTGGATAAGGAAAGTGTGCAGTTAGGTATACACAATGGAATATCAATGGTTTCCCAGGTGAGGAAACCAGGGAGGCCCATGTGCTTTTGTGTCTAACTATGCATGTTATTTACCAAGTCAATAAACTTTTAAATGAATTATCTTTCATTACAGTACTTTGCCAAATACATCTCCAGTGACCTGCAGAGCCAAGTTCAATTTCCAAAAACTCTTTAACCTCTTAAAGTTGCTCATGTGCATGTGTGTGGACACCCCAGTCCTCACATCCGACTCCAACCACCACCTACTCTTGTAAACACCCAAACCTCAACCACCGTTAGGGCCTGGGGACACATGCACCAGTGGGATGAGCCTCCCTCCGTAGGACAAACCCAAGGAAGACAACTACACAGGCCTTGCTTGGACAGGGAATTGATTCAGGGCCTTGGTGATCAAGGTGCAGGTCTACAAAAGTGAGGTAGGAGCTACTGGTGAGCACAGCCCTTTGTCCCCGGACTCCTCACCTGTTGATGAGGCCATGTCTGGAAGGGGACCTCTAAACACAGGTTGACATCAACCCTGAAATTCCAGTGACCTTTCGAGTCTGTATTCTGAAGGATCAACTTAAATAAAAACAAGCTTCACCATATTTCAAGACACAAATGTAAGTTCCAAATTATGATGGCTTTACATATAGAGATATCCAAATTTTCTATAAATTTATATCCCCTGCCAACACATATGTAAATTCCAAATTATGATGGCTTTGCATATAGAGATATCCAAATTTTCTACAAACTTATATCCCCTGCTATGCTCCCGATCACCCCCCTATCCTACCCTTCTTCAGTTCCTTCCAAACATTTCCAGCCACCAACTTCCAATACCACCCCCACATCTGCCAGCTGACTCCCTCAGGGCCCCACCAAACATCTCAGCCAAGCTGAATCTCAGTACTCCCTGCCCAGTGATGAGATCACAGACCTTCTCCAGGAGCAAATGGGTTAATGTACTTTGTTGTGCTACTACCTAAAATGAAAATATTAGAAACTCATCTATTATAAATACGAAGGTCACCACGGAGAAAGAGGGAGTGAGGATGTCATCATGGCAAATGGAGCTCCTGAGTATTCTAAATATAGCCTTAGTCAGGACTGGTACCGAGAGTCTGGGGACCTTTTAGAAAATCATTTTTCTCATGTTGCTGCCCTTTCTATCTGACAAATATTGATTTGAGTTGTGTTGTGAATAACAATGAAAGAAGTGCCTTAAGTAGGACCTTACTTATAAACTTAAACTGTTTAACCCCTTAGAAAATTGAAAGCACCCTGAACTCACAATTCTGAGGCGGGTAAGGCCTTTTTACGAGCTATCTGAGTCTGAGCCCAGCTCCTACGCCTCTCTCTCCTATGGTGTAAAGAGCCACAGAATCAGGAGGAGGAAGAAAGCTCTCAGATAATCAAGCCTAATAAACTAATTTCACACCTGAGAAAACTGAGGCTTGGCACTGTTATCCAGCAGCCCAGTGTCACACAGATCATGGGAGAATATTTTCAAATTTCCACTGTGAATGGCTTGGATGTGGTCACCTATGAGCGTTGTAGGTTTACAAGCCACTGCTTTTTAAGATCAAAGCATTTCAGTAAACCAGCATCTCACTTAGCACAATCATAGTTCTCACTAAACATTTTCTGCTGGAAGAAAAAACGTTTTATAAAAAATTAAGTATTTTCCATGAATTAGGAAATCAGCAGTATAGTAGAAAGATCTAAGAGGTGACCCAGGGGGAAGCTGGAGAACTGGGTTCTGGGCTCGGTCCCAGAATATTCCATAGTTGGTTTTGGACAAGTATTGCCAACTGGCCTCAGCAATGTGGCTGTTCATAATTGTTGGTGCACTGGGATGGGACCAGCAATGACAAAAGTCCTTGAGTGCCTGAGACAAAGACAATGAAAATCTTCACTCAGAAGGACTCCCAGCATTTTATCCTAAGGAACAGAATGGAATTGAGAAAGGGATGCATGTTTTAATGAAAAAGAATCTGATCATCAGCACATGAGGTTATCTAAATAGTGTTTCCAGGACCCTCAGACCAAGGGAGGATGCCCATACGTGGTTGGCTGGCATTGTAACCTGGAAAAACAGCTTCGACCAGCGCTCTTCCCTAACCCTTCTAAAAGCTAGCCTTTCAGACAAAAATCTTTAGTGACATATTGCTAATGGTTTGTAAAATCTCTCATTAGTATGACCATCAGGTACTCTCTGGAGAATATATTTAATTAAGAATGGTTAATAACATTAAACCCAAACATGAGCTGTCTGTACCGCCAGGCAGCAGGGTGAAAACTGCTGCTTTTCATGTTAGCATGAGTTGTAGGTAGTAGAGCAAGAAATGTCTGCAGCTGGGTCTGTTAGCTACATAGCCCCAAATGGCCACAGCTAACCGGCCTGTGTCTCCAGCACTGTCCTTCCTGGAGCACTCAATGTCCTGCCTTTAACCTGGCCCCAGCTGGCATACTCCTACTCATCCCCCAGGGCCCACCGCACAACTTGCCCTTTCTGAGAAGTCTACCAAGACTGCAGCCTCCCACAGACCCCTTCTCACACCGGCCCGTAATGGCCTGTTTCCTCGTGTGCAAATCCCATCCAGCACAGGTGGGTTCCCCATGGCCAGGGCTGTTACCAGTCATTCCCAAGTGTAGCACAGGACCCTGCACAGTGCAAGGTCAAGAAACATTTGGTGGAATTGACCTCATGGAGACAGTAGGATGACGGCTACCAAAGGCTGGTAGGGGTAATGGGGAGAGAGAGATAAAGGGGCAGTGGTTAATGGTGCAAAAATAGATAGAATGAGCAATGTCTGATAGCACGACAAAGTGACCATAGTCAATAATAAGTTAGGGTATACTTTAGAAGAACCTAAAGAGTGGAATTGGAAGGTTCCTGACACAAAGAAATGATAAATGCCTGAGGTGATGGATACCCCAATTCCCTGATTTGATTGACACTCTTATCAAAACATCATATGTGTGCCCCATAAAGATGTACAACGATTATGTGCCCATTATAATTATAAATAAAAATTTTCAAAAAAAGAAATTGAGAAAGTGTTTAAAGAAAATTTGTATGTGATTAAGTTGGCCATAATTTATAAAAATGTGGTTAAAATTTAAAAAAATAAGAAAAAAACCAGAAATGAGGCTACCAAAGCACACCTTCTGTGGAGAGAAGTGTCCAGAGAGGGTAGCATGGCCTTCTTTGGTGTTCTAGACATGTCTGTTAAACATTTACTTACAAAATTAGGTATTTCCCCAGCCAAGATTCTCTAGCGAACCACTGACACTGTGGGAGGCAGTCCTTGGAGAAAGTTGCTCTGAGCATGGGCACCCAGAGGAGGCTTACCACACATTAAGTGGTGCTGAGATGTTCAGATCACTGGTGTTCTCTGCAGTAGTTCCTGGAGAGGAACTAGCCATCACCAACATCTCATCCACCTCCCATTCTGGCCAGTGGGAGACTGCACATCTCAGCCACTTGCATTTGGGGGCTGGGGGACCGTGAGACTAGTTTCTGGCCAGTGGATTGATCTGAGGCAGCAAAGAGCCCTGGCCTTACTTCCCCTCAGTGACCACCTGGAACTCTGGGTTTCAGAGGGTACAATCAAAACATGGTGGAGCCTCCCTGGAGCTGGGCCATAGAGACTGTTGGGGCACAGCCACTCACCCACTCTGCTGGATCAGTCATGGGAAGGAGAATAAACTCAGGTGGGTAGCCACCAAGAAGTTGAGGCTATTGCCCACTGAGTAAAACCCATGTATCCAATTAAAACACTCAATCTTCTCAATTAAGTTCCAGGTGAATCAAATCCAGTCCTTACACCAACAAAAATGTTTGCAGAAAACTTGTGACATTTATAGCCACCCTTCAGAATTAATAGGGCTTCTGTTTTTTTCCAATATTGGGAAAGAGAGATTCCAACAAACTATAAGATTATGAATATAATTCTAAGGGAGTTGAATGTACAGAAGCACTTGAGACTCAACGGATTAACTTAGAAGAGGAGACACAAACCGGGACTAATCAAGCCTGAGCACACCAGGCCGTGGTAACTAACATCACGGCCAGGCCAGCGGCCGTGCAGCCCAGTAATCTGTGTCCCCACTTTTCTGCCTTAAACTGCACATTATTCTAACCTAATTGCCTACAATTTTGTTTCCATTCACTTTCTACCCTCAAACAACCTTATAATTGTGATAATTAGGCACATTAGAACAGAGGTTTTTAAGGAGAAATCAGATCAGTTCAGGGTACTGCCCTACCTAGTGAGGTAATTAATCTTGAAATTCAAATGCCACAACCAGAATTCAAAACATCCCACTCACAGCCACGTCACTCCTCACCATGGACACTGCGTATTGATAATAATTATCATTGTATAAACGATCATGCCACTAACCAAGGCAGGGAGATGACAGGGTTCTCTTTATTCAAATCCACACAAACATGGCAGCCAGGATACCTCAGAACCCAGTATCAGTCTTAGTCAATCTTACTGCTGCTCTTGACTCCGAGACACTCCTGAAACTCTCTACTCCTTTGTCCCAGAAGGACTGGCTCATGGTCCTGCTCCTGCCCCTGGGACTGCACCTTGGGGAACCTTCCTATTCTACCTCCCTTTATTACTGATACTCCTGGGGGGCCTGCCCTCCACCCACTGCTTTGCGAGCTACACGTACTCTCCCTGAGGGTCTCACCTGCTCTCATCCACCAAACACACACACGATGGTGCCAGACCCTCTCCTGAGCTCCCAGCTCATAGGCCTTCTACACACCCCTACCTGGATTTTCCACACACACTTCAGACTCTACAGACATGAAACTAAACCCATCACTCTCTCCCAAGCTCCTTCCTTGCTGTTCCCTGTTTTGTTGAGATGATGTAGCATGTCCCTCCGAAGACATGTCAACTGGAACCTCAGAGTGTAACCTTATTTGGGATGAGTCTTTGCAGAGGTAATTAAGAATGTCAAGCTAAGATTATCCTGAATTTAGGGTGGGCCCTAAATCTAATGACTGATGTCTTTATATGGGAAAGGCAGAGGGAGATTTGAGACGCAGACACACAGGAGTGAGGAAACAAAGGAGAGGGTGGAGGAATCCAGCTATAAACCAAGGAGACCAAGGATTGCCAGAGCCATTACCAGTGGAGCAGGAGAGAGAGGCTGGGTAATGCTTGCAAGCACACAGTTATTATAAGGAGTAACACTTAGTGTTCGGTAGCAAAATAGAGCAACTGTAGTTAATAATTTGTAAGAGTAGAATTGGAATGTTCCTAACACAAAGACGTGATTAATGCTTGGGGTGATGGATGCCCCAGTAACCCTGATTTGATCATTATGCATTGTATGCTTACATCAAAATTCCACATGTGACCATAAATATATACAACTATTATATACCCACAAAAATTTTAAGTAAAAAATTTTTTAAAAGAAGTGGAATAGAAAAGAGGCATGGAATGGATTCTCTCTCTAAGTCACCAGAAGAAACCAGGCCATTTTCATTTTTGGACTTGTGGCCTCCAGAACTGTGGGACAATAAATTTCTGTTCTGTTAAGTTATCCAGGTCATGGCTCGGCACCTGTGGCTCAAGTGGCTAAGGCACCAGCCACACACACCTAAGGTGGTGGGTTCGAATCCAGCCCAGGCCCGCCAAACAACAATGACAGCTGCAACCAAAAAATAGCCGGTGCTGTGTCAGGTGCCTGTGGTCCCAGCTACTTGGGAGGCTGAGGCAGGAGACTCGCTTGAGCCCAGGAGTTGGAGGTTGCTGTGAGCTGTGATGCCACAGCACTCTACCCAGGGGGACAGCTTGAGGCTCTGTCTCAAAAAAAAAAAAAATGTAGATATTCTGTGGCGGCGCCTGTGGCTCAAAAGGAGTAGGGTGATGGCCAAATAGGTTGGAGATGGCAGGTTCAAACCTAGCCCCAGCCAAAAACTGCAAAAAAAAAAAAAAGTAGATATTTTGCTATTAAAGAGGTGGAACATAACTCCCCATTCATTAATTGTGGGCTACACAGTCACTTACAAAGAGTACAGTATAAAAAGGGAGAGAAAAAAAATAACTTTATAGAGAAGAAATGTTAACAAACCTTGCTTCAACCAGGTGATCAAGGTTACCATGAACACCTGATGAGATGAGAATGGCACCTTCCATCTGGTCTTCCTCCCCAAACCCATAGCCCCAGCCTAATCATGAGAAAAACAAATGCCAATGGAGGTGGAGGGACATCCAACAATATGCCTGAATACTACTTCAAACTGTCAAGGTCATCAAAAACAAAGAAATTCTGGTAGGGTACAATGGCTCACACCTCTAATCCTAGAACTCTGGGAGGCCAAGACGGGTGGATTGCTTGAGCTCATAAGTTCAAGACCAGCCTGAAAAAAATTAAGACCCCGTCTCTACTAAAAATAGAAAAACTGAGGTAAGAGGATTGCTTGACTCCAAGAGTTGGAGGTTGCTGTGAGCTATGACACCATGGCACTCTACTCAGGGCAACAGCTTGAGACTGTGTCTCAAAAAAATAAAATAAAATAAAACACATCTGTGTGAGCCCTGGTGGGCCAAGAACCACTAGTAGGGCAGTTGGGATAAGGAGCAGCAAGGGATGGAAAGGACAAAGGCAGGTGAAATAGGGACTGCTTTATTTCAGAACAAGGTACAACAGCCCCCACTTGCTTCCCTGCACCTGGGAACCTTGGGCAAAGGTGAGCTAGGAAACCACAGGTCTCAAGAGACAAATCAGAGGGTAATCTGAGTATGTTGCTTCCCTGTCCAGAGAGGCAGGTTGCCATTGCTGTGGTATGGCTCTGCTGCTGACTGGGAATTAAAGAGTAAAGGGACAAGGAAGCCAGGTCAGATACCTCTAAAGTCAAACTAAGGCAGGAGAGTGACACTGAAGGTGATACATCTTTCCTGTTGGCAGGAAGAAAAGGAATAATACACAAAAGAAGTTCTTAGGGAAACCACCCAGGGTGGGAGTGACCACAGAAGCCCTGAGCTTTGTCTGATCTCCAGGCATGCTGGTCTTCTTCTCTCCCTTGGATATGATCAGGCACACCCAAAGGCTGCCTGGTCATTGTGGATGTCCGGCCTTAGGGCAATTCCAACTGTTTGTTCCACAGAAGAAGTCCTCAGGGAGCTCACTCAGGAGTCCATCCAGGTCATCTGCAGAAAGGAGAATGGGGAGGTAGCCTTAGTGACAACATTAGGATTCGGAGTGCCGAAAGTCGAAAGCTCCTGCCCTTCAGGAGGGCCCGAGCTGGTTGTACAGCCAGGGAGGTCCCTCTCAGGCAGTGTGCAGTAGACAGGCTGGCTGACCTCCATCTCTTCTGCTCCCTAGGTGCCCATGCACAACAGTGGGCAGGGGCATGATCCTGGGGCCACTCTGGTGAGAGAGAAGATTCCCCTAGGTCTCAGTGATTGCTCTGCTTCCATGCAGAGTCACAGTAACAAGCAGGAAGGCTTCAGAGGTCCCCTAACACAATCCTCTTGCTGGATAGAGGGAGACAGAATGCTGGAAAAAGCCGTCAATTATGTTCAGAATCACACAGTTCATTAATCTGGTTTCTCATCTGACACTGAGAGATACCATCACCCCTTTCCTCAAAGTACCTGTGTGGACTTAGAAAACGATAGTAACTGTTCCTGTGTTCTTAGATTCAATGCTTATGTCCAAGAACTCAGACACAGTGCTGACCTCAGTAATCCCTACTGATAGCATTTTCATAAACCTGGCAGCTAACACTGAGCGCTTGCTCTGTGCCTCAATAACCCTTCATAGAGCAGCTCATGGTAGTTCCTCTTAAATAAGCCCCACTTCACCTGTGAGAATGGTTTAAAGAGGTAAAACAACTTGCCCAAGGTGAACCAGAGATGTTGCTGCCAATTAGAAAACTCCCACTTGCTGGATAAGATCAGGAAGCCCTGGGAGCAGGTCAGTTTGTCTGTAAGCTACACCTAAGAGCCCAACTCCAAGTGTGGCAAGAGCACATAATAAACATTGCTGTTGGAAGGAAGAGTCGACAGTAGTTTGGGAGTATTCAAAATTTAATTATGGCAACCAGCACTGTACTCAAGGAAATAGGACTGGAATTTATGTGTAAAAAAAAATGTCGGCTCGGCGCCTGTGGCTCAATCGGCTAAGGCGCCAGCCACGTACACCTAAGGTGGCGGGTTCGAATCCCCAGCCCGGGCCTACCAAACAACAATGATGGCTGCAACCAAAAAATGGCCGGGTGTTGTGGCGGGCGCCTATGGTCCC
>CAUYQV010147171.1:0-25882 GCA_963574575.1 Galagoides demidoff
CACACACACTATATTCGTAAACCATACAATCAACATGTACACACACACTATATTCGTAAACCATACAATCAACATGTACACACATACTATATTCGTAAACCATACAATCAACATGTACACACACACTATATTCGTATACCAAACAACATGTACACACACACTATATTCGTATACCATCAACATGTACACACACACTATATTTGTATACCAAACAATCAACACGTACACACACACTATATTCGTATACCATACAATCAACATGTACATGTGTAATGCAATGATACACGTGTACATTTCCTGTCTGTCCACTTCTGTGCATTTACACTTTCCTAAACAAACTCGCATTGGCAAAGGGCAATTATATATATACACACACACACAGCGGAGTAGGGTTCATGGTGTCCCACTGGTTAAGTGTGTGCTCCCCCCTTATTAAAAGACAAAATACTACTTTTAGACAAGTCCATGACATGTGTTTAAGCAGAGTGAAGGCTCTATCCTTAAACAGTCCAGGGAGATAGGTCTCCGTTGCTAGTTTTGAAGAATCCTTTGATGTGCCCAAGGTCTGCGGAGGGCGACGCCAAACCCATGAAACTTCTTACAAAGTGTGACGTGTCTGCGGGGAGTTCCCTGATGTGTGCGCGGAGGACAAGAGGCTGCTCTCCCTCCCTAGCGGGACCCAGATCCCCGCCTGATGCGGAGCGAACCTCGCGCATGCCGAACCGCAGAATGTTCACAGAAAAAATAAAAAGAGGCAAGAGCGGAGGGGTCGCCGCCGGCGTGGGCGCCCGGGACGGCACGTGACCTGGGGGCGGGGCCGCGCGGGCCGCCGGCCAGTGGCCGGGGCCGGGGGCGGGGCCGCGGCTCGGGGGGCGGGGCCTGTGGCCGCGCAGCCAGCACCGCGGTCCCCCTGTTTGGATCTGCGGGAATGTGGGCTGGAGCGGTCCTGCCGCGGTACCAGCCTCCCGCCAGCCGCCGGGACTGCCCCTGACCCAGGCGCGTCCGCCGCTCGGTGGCAGGAGGGCCGGCCGAGCGCCATGGCCTGCATCCTGAAGGTAACGGCGCGGATCTGCGGCTCGGACGCGTGGTTGGCCATCCCCTTGCTGCCCAGAGGCGCGGAGTCAGCCGCGGTACCACCGCATCCTCGTCTCAATTGTCTTTTCCTGGCATTGATTTTCTTTTTTGTTCCTTTGGCAAATGCATATGGAGGGAGGTTCTGAAACATGCAGCTGGCACAGCTTCTTCTCCCACCATCCCTGCCTGCTCTCGCCTGCACCGCAGGAGCTGCGGACTGTGGGCTCCAGGGGAGAGCAGGGCTGCCTGCCGAATAATGGGGTGGCAGGGAGAGGAGGGGTGTTCCCGCGGGTCCCGCGGCTCTGCCCAGCTTGAGGCCTTTCGGGGGACACTCGAGGGGAGGAGTGGCTTGGCGTGTTTTGGTTGGGGGGGAGCATACTGCGTTGAATGGAGGGGAGACAGGGCGGAGGGAGGTTCCAGGAGCATTTGATCATGGGAAGACAGAAACTTGTGAGTTACAGGTAGTACCTTAGCAATGAGTTCTCATTGGCATCTGCTGGCTCTATGTGCCATTAACTCTACTTGGGAAAAGTTCAGAGGAGGAAGCATTTATTAGTAGAAATCCTCAGACTCTCCTTATGCTCATAAATTAGAACAGACAAAATGACTTCACGCCCCATCGAAGTCCACTCAGCTGCCCCTTTTTTGTCGAGTTTTCACTCCCGGCGTCTAGATTCTTAGTCTGGATTGCGCTTCTTTCTGGGTTCAGAGTCTGTGGCCTTAGGTGGGAGGACTTGGTGTCATTTGAGAAGGGACTCATTTGAGAAGAACTTTCCGTCCTACTGCGCCCGGCACCCACCTGATTTTCCGCACTACTGTTTCGGCAAGTGCCTAACCTGACCGCATGAATCAAAAACGTTCCCAGCAGAAAGGTTTCCTGGGCCTTGACTGCAGAACAAAGGCTTGTTTGTTCCAAGTTTAGGGGGCAGTGTGTGACAGAGGAAAACACCAGAAAACAAGTTTTTATTGTTGTGTTATTGTGAAATGGTATTTGTTCCTCTGGAGGATGATCCGAAGTCATCTATTGTAGTTACTACCCGAACCATCCTTCAACATACCTTGATTTAATGAAGCAAATAAGAGACTGACCTACTCAAATTTGTTTCCCTTTCTTTGATTGAAGGACATCAGACATTTCTTTTATTACTTTTTTTTTTTGCAGTTTTTGGCCAGGGCTGGGTTTGAACCTGCCACCTCTTGCATATGGGGAGGGCACCCTACTCCTTTGAGCCACAGGTGCTGCCCAGGACATCAGACATTTCTTGTGACCTTTCTGAAGTTTCTGTTTTTCTTGCACAACACGTTTCTAGGACATAACAAATGGTAGCAAAATCCTGAGGGAATAATGCACAGGTATTCCATTAGGGGAGCTGAAACCTGAAGACTCTGGGATCAGGGACTGAGAGGTAAATGTGAGTCATCTCTACTATTTACTGTGATATTTGCAGTGAGGGAATTGATGAGCATGACATTTGTTGGTGGCTGTTCTTTCCCTCCTGGTTTCTGCCCTGCCTCATGCTGACCGTGTTCCAGACATCTTTCATGTACTTGAGTGAGACCCAGTCTTCTTTTTTTCTGGCACTTCACATGGACCTCAGACATGGGGCATATCTGGGTCCTCCTTATCTTTTCTCCACTGGAACTAATCTGGGCTGCAGACAGGTATATTGCAAAGAGCACAGGCTCGGGGCTCTAAATGCTGGCTCTGCTTGTCACCGTCTACGAGACTTGGGATGACTTACTTAAATGTCTTTGATTCTTAGTTTCGTCACTCACCATCAGTTTCCTCAGTGATCAAAGTAATGGTTTCTATTCTACAAGGTCACTGTGGGGGTGAAATAAGACAGGGTATGAAAAATACTTTGTAGAATGGGCATTTAATAGATGCTGGGTTTTTTTCCTGGCCTATAATAACTTTAGTTGATCCTTACTACATACTCAGTAATGTATTGTATAACTCTCTTGTTCTTTTTAATTTTTAATAAAACATTTTTATTCTTTTAGTCTTGCATAAAACTGTAAAGGGCGAGTGTTTTTGTTCTAAAACCCGCTGTACAGATGAGGAAGCTGAAACCCAAGGCTGCACAGGGTTAAGGACACAGCAATCCTGGATTTAGACCCAGGTCTGCCAACCTTCCTTATCCTTTCAAACGGTTCCCTGTTCTTTCCCAGGTGATAACTTTCTCAGATGTCCTAATACCATTCAGGCCTGACCACCTTTGAACACTTTTGAGAAGTCACTTTCTTTCTAGACTTCTGTCTAGATGGACTAATGGAACAGAGGAGAGTACAGGTTTCACCCAGGGGCCTGAGTTCAGTTACAGGTTGGCCTCCTGCATATGGTGGACAGTTACTACCACTTGAAGGCTCAGTTTGCCCAAGTTCTAATCTGCATATAATTATAATAATTGCCTCGGGGTTGTTGCGAGTGTAAAAGGATGGACTTTTTTTTTTTTAAATAAAATATTTCTGCTGTATGATGGCTGTGAACATGGTTTTGACATTGTAGGAAAGACTTTTCTCTGCCTTCCTTAGCTTTTATGCCTGGACCTGATAATCAAACTGATAAAAGATACATTAACAGGAGAAAAGCATACACTTTTTATTTGATGTTAATGTTATTAATGTGTACACAGAAGGCTTTATATACAATAAAATGTCCCTGAGAAGGGGATGTGCCTGAAAGCTTGTCTACCAATTTAATAAACACAGATAAATTGTAGAACTGTAATAAAGAAGTTTAGGATGGGGGTGTAAATTGTGGAATAGTGACTGGGAAATATATGGGGAAACTAATGGAAAATAGGAGATTTTTAAAAGTCAATTTGTCTAGGTGTTGACTGTCTGTCTCTTGTGATAAGAATGTTTTCCTCTTCCTGGGACAGGGAAGGTGCTTTTCTGATGGGAAATTTTAGGCCCTCTTTTCACCTAGAAAGGGGGAGTTCTGAAAGCTCTTCTTGCATCAGCTTTTTCTCAGTTGCCTTCAGCTCAAAATAATCAATATGCCAAAGTGGCATTGGGGTGGCACGTTCTGATTCCTTTTACGTCACCCCATTCCCAGATGTCTGACAGTACAGCAAGGGAGATGGGGAAGTCTAGGAATGCTTAGGTTACAATGTGAAGAATGAAATAATACCGGTCTGTGCAAAGGTGCGCAGGAAGCAGGGAGGGAGAGCGCAGGGAACCACCATCAGGTAGTCTGGGCAGGCTTCCTGGAGCCCAGTTCAGGAGACCAGAGAGGATTTACCGTGGTGGAGCTTGTAGTTTAGAAAGCTGACTTTTGAAGCAGTATTAACTTTATTCTGTGGGCTAAGACTTTAATCTTCTCACCAGATTTTTGAAGTAGATTTTACCATCCATTTTTACGTAAGAGAAAATTGACACACAGATGTTGATGTGGAAGTGTCCTTATTGCCTGCACAGTAGTGACCCTAGGTAGAAAGAGAAACCCATGCTGTGGAAGCTGATGTTGATCTTTCGGGGAATAAGGAACTAAGTCCTCCAGGCACCGTGCATGCCAAGGGCATTCTGTGAATGCATGGGGCTGGTTCCCAGAATGATGACTGCCTCTAATGATCTAATTGCGGAACATGTACTGCACAGTGCACGGACTTTGAAGCCAGATATATGTGGGTTTTAATTATGGCTCCACCACTTACTAATTATAGAACCATAAGCAAGGTTCTTGATTTCACTGACTCAACTTCCAGACTGGGAATTCACTCCTTAATGAGTTATTTTCAAGGTTAAATGAAATTATCTGTATATTAGTTATGCTGCAGGAAAAGAAAAACTTCATATCTTAGCAGATTCATTTCTTGCCCTACCAGTGGTCAGGCGGCTCTCCTGGGAGCTCTGCCATGCGGTGAACAGTCAACTCAAGGACCAGTGTCTCTCCATCAAGTGGCTGTGATGTCTCCTGGCACCCCAGAGCCCTGCCCTAGGTCCTCTGCTCACATCTGCTCCAGCAAAGAGAAGGAGAGGGGAGAACTCGTGGGGTGTTTAAAAAGTCTTTAAAGTTTGATGGGCAAAAAGGGTATCTAATTTGCATTTGCTGGATTATTAGTGAAGTGAAACTTTAAAATTTATACTAGCCGTTTCTCTTTCTTCTTTTGTAAATTACAGATACTTTAAAATTTTGTGCAGTAAACCCTGTCCATATTTTCTTTCGTGATTTCTACCTTTGGTCAGCAGGCGCTTTTTGAGCACAGGTCCTCGCACACTTTTGCTATTTAGCAAGTATTTGGTGAATTGTGTCGTGTGACCAGTACTGAAGCGAGTGCTGAGTGGACGTGTGGACACAGGATCCTTGGAGTCGTTTCTGCCTTGGAGAAGATTATGGCTTTGCCAGGTTGATGAGGCTGCTGAACATGAAGTGGTTGGACAATATACAAGGAGCATGACTCAGGCCGTCCCTGCTCTCCAGGGACCTGTCCTCACATGTTTATCTTGATTGATGGGAAATGAGATGAATACTGATGTCAAGTTGTGAACTTGGTGTCTTCTTATTTGCTCTTCTTCCCCTGCCCCAGACCCAGTCCCCCACCACACTGTGTCGGCGATACCTCAGGACAATCTCTCCACCCAGCCCCTGATTCTCCATCCTTGCTCCATCCGCCTAGCCCAGTGCCTCATCTCTGGCTTTTGAAATAGCCTCCTTCTCTTCAGGACCCTCACAGTCCTGCCCACCTTTCTCATCACTTGTGGAGAATTCTGCTAAAATGCGGTGCTCATTAAGTGACTTGAAGGCTTAAATGCTTGTCTTGGCTCCCCAACCCCTGTGTAATACACTAACTGCTTAGCTTGGCATTCAGGTTCAGAATCTGGCTCCTGCCCACATATCTGGCCTTACAACCTGCTACTCCTTTGCTCGTGTTTAGACACTTATCTAAACATATCCGTAGTCTCCCTGTGTATCCCCTCTCTTCATGCTTTTATAATATAGGGACTGAGAACTTGGGCTCTGATGCCAGAGCAATGCATTCCAGTAGTGAGCTCTCTAAGCCTCAGTTTCCTTATCTGTGAAATGGGAGCAAAACAGTGCCTGTGTGGAATAAATGAGATAATATTTCTGTGGAACAGAACCTGATGTATAATATGTTCTTGATGGTTATGAAGTATTTGTTGTTGTTGCACATGTGTTTTTTGGTGCAGGAAATTCCCTCTGCTATCACTTTTCCTCCACTGATGAAAGTTCTCTTCACCTTTAAATACCTAGTTCAGGGTCACATCTGTGGTGAAGCCATGCCTTGCCTCAGCAGGTTTCCCTGTGTTCCTCTGGTGTAGCAGGTATCACCCTGTATTGTCCACGAACTGCTTACGTGCCCAAGTCTTCTGTTCAATCAGAAACTTGTTGGGGGCAGGGACCTTTAGTAGGTTGACTAGCCAGTGTTTATGAGCATCTGTACATGAATGCTGTTCTTGCCCTAAGTGAGTTTACAGACTCATTGAGATGACAAATAATTAAACTAGTAATTTGAAGTATGCAAAGTACTTTGAAAGTTATACCTCATCATGGGGGAGTAGATGAGTGGGGTGGTGGTGGTTGCCCAGCTGAGGAGGCAGGAAAGGCCTTGTTTGATTCAACTTGGAATCCCTAAGAATTAGCCTGGCTCTCAGTACCTGCTCCTTAAATATTTGTTGAGTGTGTAAATGGTGTTATTAATTTTTTGGAGGTGCCCCCTGTCTTCTGTAAACTGCTAAACTCTTCCTGGATATGCAAGGCATTTTTCACTAATATTTAGAGCAAGCAGATTAGAACTTATCAACTAGTACTGATCAGTGGGTTTCTTGTAGGTCTGTTATCTCTCCTCGCACAAATCTGGAGCCACTTTGAAATTTGGCAGGAGGAAGAAGAGAGAACTGTACAGACAGGAAGGGAGAAGGGAAGTGCAGGGTGGCTTGACTTTTGGCATAATCATTTTGGGTCCCTGCAGAAACAAGCAAACCAAAACAAACAGGAAAAAAAAAAACACAACAAAAACCAAACACTCCCAAACCAAGCAATTATGTGGTTTTCAAACCCTGTGCTCTGAAAGCATTTGCAGATACTATGGCTTCACTGAGACTGGACAGCCGTGGGGACTTCACAGGTACACAGATGCTAAGTCTGAAACTGTAGGTTAACCCCCCAAGTAGACACGACAAGGCACTTTGTCTGATAAATCTGCTATGACACTCTTACTGCTGCCCGGGATATTCTGGAGTCTCAGCAGCTGCCTGTCCTAATTTTCAGTCTCATGGCGACTGAGAAGATGGATTTGCTGGGTAGTTAGCACACTTTGGAGACTTGTGTAAAAGCACTGCTCTTCTGACCAGCTGATAACTACAGCAACAACAGTAGTTTCCATTTGTTGAACAGTGGGAGTGCTCAGGCCCAGTCCTGTGCTCAGTAAACTTTTCTTAACAAAGATTCTGAAATCAAAAAAGACAAGTAACTTGTTCTAGGCTCTGTGGTCAGTAGGTGGTGGGGCTGGGGTTCACCTTGGCTTCGGGTGGACATGGAGAGTCTGTCTTTACCTTCAATACCAATTAAGTACGTGTTGTAGGTTTTTGGTTTTGTTTTTTAATTTCACCGCCATCTTTCTACCCCAGCAGTCTAGACAGCTTCCTCACCTCCCTGCCCTGGTGCTGACCACTTTTAGCTCTGTTGTTTTTATTTGTTCCTTCCTCCAAGTTTCCTTTAAGACAGAGGAACTAGAAGGGCGGCAGACACTGACTGGGGAGACGAGAAGGTGTCCGACCTGGGCAAGTGGCCTGAACGCCCCGCCGGCTTTGAGGGTGGAGGTGAGGGAGAGGGGAGATAGAGAGTCAGATTTACCCTGAGACCACGCTTCAGGGCCCTGAAAGGCTCTGGGAAGAGGCACTAGCAGTTCTGTAATTTTATGTTCATTTTATTAAAGAGCCCCACAAATTGTAAAGCTTCAGGCTCCTCAGCCCGAATCTGCCCCTGGGTGGTGTTTGAGACCCAAAGAGATAACCCTCGCCAATGCACTTTGCAGAGCAGAAGGCTCTGTGCACAGGGGAGTGGAACTGGCCGGAGGGTCAGGAGTATGATTGACAATGGTAACAGCTGGAATGGAGGAGGCCCGTGGGAGAGAGAAGGGGTTTAGGTCCGAGGAAAATGGAGGAAGCGTGTTAGGCTTTCTAGTAGATGACCGGCACAGTTATGAAATCTCTCCAGGAGGAAAAAATTTCTGTTTGTGAGAACTGAACACACACTTGTGTCTGAAGGCTGGGTGGGTTCTTTTCTGTTTCCCGGCTTTAGGGGAAAGTGGAGCAAAGCATTTCTCTAATTGAAGGGAGTAGATTTACAAGTGCTACCTGGATCCTATTACCACCAGCTGCAGTTAGCTCCCGGTCATTCAGAGGCTCATTATTCAGGGTGTGGATTATCCAGACCTCATTTGCCTCCAGCCATTCTGATGTCCTTTTTATGCATTTTACTGCCAATTAGCACCTTCACCTGAGCAGGGAAAGAAAGAGGCACTAAACCCCAAGTTAGTTCATTTTTCTCCTTGAAAGCAGCTCCAGGAAGACTGGTCAGCAGGAAGATGGTTACAGGAAATGGCTCTCATAAGGTACAGGGATTGTCTGTGCTTTACGATTGTTGTTTCTTTTTTTCAGTTCAAGAACAGAGAGTGGGCTCTGGTTCTGATTTTAAACTGATTTAAAGTCACTAAGTCAGAGACCTTGATTAGGATATCAGGAGACTTTAATAAATGGCAGCCTTGGGGTAGGTAACATTCTTTGAGAGACCCCTGGCCCCATATTTCCAGGCCTCTCATTTCCTGTGTGATGTGAAGGGCTGGGGGCCCTCAACATCTGGCATAACTGGGGAGAAGTTAACTCTTACAGAGAATGCTAGTGGGCCAGGAAAAAAGGATACTTGGGTTATTCTAGCGTTTTTGTAAAAAAAAAAAGACTGTCTCTGTGCCTGCATAGTAAATACATACATTGCCATTCATTTAATCATATCTTAATGTTTACTCAGATTTGAAAACTGTTGCACGTAAAATCCTTTTCTGGAAGGGGTTTCTTTCTAATTTCAAAGGCTATTGCATTTCTTAATGAATTTATTGGCTGTGCACTTACCAGACACGAAATTAAAATGTCTTTAATTAGTTATGAAAACTGTATCAGTATCTTGCTCTGAGAAGGTCAGGATCACAAGGGAACTGGAAGTAAAATGTGGATATCCTGGATTGGAAATGAGCCCTGACCCGGGAGTACACCCTGACTGTGGTGTACCCCTTAGACTGTAAGAACTGGACTGAGCAAGCCACTGTTCTGAGTGTGACCTTCTCCTGGGGGTCAGCAGGATGCATACCTGCGGATAGCTGGGCTGTGAGTCCTGCTGTTGTTTGCTGTGTGTTTGGTCCCCAAACTGGGCTGGACTCTGAAGACAAGTGAAACTCTTTGTGAAGGGTTTGCCTTATCAATCAGGGAAAATGGTCAGGGGGGAAAGACACTATTCTCTGGGATGTGGGCAATAGGAAAACCAGGCGGTGCACAGGTCACAGCTGGAAAGACTCTGAGTCCAGCCTTGTGAGTAATATCAGTGAGACAAGAACACCTTTCTTTAATGCTCTGAAGCAGTGCTGTCCAGCAGGAGAGTAATGCAAGCCACTTGTGCAAGCAAGTATGCATTTTCTTGCCACATTTAAAAACACAAAAAGAAGCATGTAGAATTTACTACTATAGTTGATTTAACCTAATATCGCTACACTATTTTAATTTCAACATTAATCAATATAAAAATCATTAGTGAGATATTTATATCCTTTTCCTACAAGCATCCTCAGAATTTGGTGTATGTGGTCTATGTTCCCATTCTAGCATCTCTCACTTGAGATGTGAACTTTTCATCAGAGATACTCGTCCCGTATTTAGGTCTTAAGTAATTTAAAGTCGAAAACTAGATTCCCATCTCCAAGTTGCTCCAAACATGCTTCGACATTTTCCAATAGCAGAATGGAAGGTTCAGTTTTAAAATGTAATTTTATCAAAGTGAAATTCAATTTAAAAATGTGGTTCCTTGGTTAGACCAGCCACGTTTCAAAGCTCAGTACCCACATGTGGTCAGTGGCTGCCGGACTGCACCGGGCTCACGCAGGTGTTTATCCTCCCCGCCAGAAGAGACTGCTGAGTTCTCGGATAATGGGAGCAGTGTAAGGGGGACGGGAAAGTTTGCCCACCAGGTGGGGATCAGACTGGGAGGACACACCTGGTGCTTAGACTCTTGGCAGCCGGCGGAAGCAAATGGTGAGCCAGTAATGAGGGCCTGACCCTGAGGGACATTTGAGCCTTTGATGAGCCCTTGAAATGGTATCTGAAAATGGGGTCCTAGGTTTCTCCATATCCTGAGCCAGAATTTCCCTCCAGATGTTGCGCAGCTGTTATTTTTCCCAAGGGCGTGCTGCTTTATGGGATGTGTGAGTTGGTTCTTTGGTCTCAGTGTGGCAGTGTGAACTCCTGGGGGCTCTGAGGTCAGAGGCGGACTTCATACCCTTTTGTTTGAGTTGTTTCCTTGCCACAGGGGGGACAGTACACATATGGGAGCAATTTAGATGTCCAGAAGAAACCACACGTCTTCTTTTAAGTTAGACAGTAAAGTGATTGGAGTTCCTTTGCACGGTTGGCTTGTTTTTTACTGCTGTATATAAATTCACCAATATGCTAATGGGCAGATGTCTAATGGTGCTTTCAGCAAATCGATTGGTAACTTGCAGTTCTGTTTGCCTACACGTTTATGTTGTACCCCTGCCTTGCTTCAACTGGTATTCCTAGATCATAGGCTGTTAGCTGTTTTTCATGAGATAAACATTTCACCATAATAAGGACAGTAGATGCTTTATGCTGAGTGGCCTTCTCAGGGTCAAGCAGCCTCCCACACCGTCTACAGATGTTTCTTATCTCACAACAAACATTCAGGATGAGCAGAATTACTTTCATAAGTGTTGGGGGTATTAACAGAGGACGAACCCAAGTACTACGTGTAGAGGGGGAGACTGAAGCTTGCACGCCCCAGTAACTGCTCAGAGTCTCACAGTGGGCTGCGAGGCAGACCTGACCCCTGTGCTCCTAACAGAATTGCTGCCACAGCACTGCTCAACTTGAACTCCATCAGGACCCCGAAGGTTTTGTTACCCTAGGGAGGGATGGGCCCCAGCCCCACAGACTCCGATTCTGTCAGTCTAGGGGAGAGCCCATGAATTTGTATTTCCTATGAACATGTCTAATGCATTTGTGTGGACCACACTTCATGGAGCCCTGCCATAGAACATCTGGCTCGATAAATAGTTGTTGAGTCATGGAAACTGCAAGGCATGGATTTGAACCCAGGTAGTCCCTGGAAGAAACCAACCAGAAATGTAAGTTCAGTCCATTCTAATCCACCTTTCAGGCATTATAACTGTTTGGTTTCTATCTCCATTGCTCTTACGTGTATTATACTTCAAGCTTTCTGATGCTGTGGGGCTCGTGAAACACCATGTGTGTTGAAAAGCTGGTGCTTCTGTGCACACCCAAGGGGCTGGGACTGAAATTAACCTCATCATTGTGCATTTCTGGAAAATCACTTTATGATTTTGGTGTCTGATGATCACGTGTAAAATCCCTCTTCACCGAGTGGGCCCCTATTTCTCTGCTGGCTAATAGGGAGAATTGGGGGTGCAGGAAACAGCTTCTATAGTCAGGTTATGCTGCCTTCAGTCACAAAAGTTAATGCGTCACACTATCTGAATTATGGGCTTAGTCAGTCGCCTATTTAAAAAGTCATTATTTTGTAGTAGACACTTTACTCATTTTTAACTTTAAATGAGGTAATGTTTATGAATAAAGTTTATTTTATCTTATTTTAAAAAGTCATTATTTAAGGATCAGGAATGGGAAGAATGAAGATGGTTGAAAGATGATAGCTTTTTTTTTTTTTTTTTGAGACAGAGCCTCAAGCTATCCCCCTGGGTAGAGTGCCATGGCATCACAGCTCATAGCAACCTCCAACTCCTGGGCTCAAGGGAGTCTCCTCCCTCCGCCTCCCAAGTAGTTGGGACCACAGGCACCCGCCACAAGGCCCGGCCATTTTTTTTTTGGTTGCAGCCATCACTGTTGTTTGGCTGGTCTGGGCTGGTGATTTGAACCTGCCACCTTAGGTGTACGTGGCTGGCGCCTTAGCTGATTGAGCCACAGGCGCCAAGTCATCTATTTTTTTTTTTCATGTGGATGATTTATATCCTTGTTTGGAATTTCAATAAATAATAAAAGGCACCGGATGCTGCTGATGGAATCTCTTCCTATAGGTTCCTGTTGGTGTAAAAAGTGAATTCACTCTGTAACGTTTTCCCGTCTCTCCTCTCCTGTCTATTTCTATACCTTTATCTATCGTGCAGCCCATTTTTCTGACTTGTCCCTTCATCACTAGCCTTCATGTCCCTTCTCAGTCTGGGCATTCCAGGGATCCTTAGTTAATATGTCTAAAGAGGCATAATCTCAGCCCGAGAGAAGGGAAGCTCTCGTGGTGGGACTCTTATTACTAAGTAGATAAAGCCCTCTTGCGGAGGCCCAGGATGTAAACCATCCCATTACGAGTTCTTCTTTGGGAAATGTAAATCATTTCTATGCCTGGTATAAAATCGTTGGCCTGGCACTCACGACAGCCCGGGGATGTCATCCCGTACACCTCTGCCACGGCCTGGAGGCTGACTTTACTACTACTTGTGTTTGCCTTTTTATTGCTGACCCCGCCAACCCTGTCCTCCTTCCCTTCTCCCTATTTCTAACAGAAAATTCATTCCCCAGAGGCAGCCCCTACCTGAACCATTGCCACTGTATGTGTGTTGCCTTATTTATTTCCTCTCATTCTTTCAGCTGTGAGTAAGAGAACCTCTCTCCTCTGCCCTGGTTCATGTTGCCTAATTATTTGTTCTTGGCTGGTTTGATGCTTGCTTCATGTTGCCATGCTCTTTAACTATAGCTGCCTGGCTGATGGCTTGATCTGAGCCAAGATTTCTGCCTGTGACTTCTAATTTCTAAGTCTAATGAATTAAGACTTGTTTTCCCCTTACTCATCTTTGACTCATTATAGTAAAATGTTATGTAAAGAAAGGACATTCAAATCACACGCCAGTCTAGACTTCTGTATGGGAACGATTGAAATTCACTATACATTCTTCCAGGTTTACATAGGTTAAAGGGATCTGTGTGTGACCTTTTTCCTCACTTATCTTTGGCAAATAGAGACCTATGAAGTGGAAGTTTATTTTTAAGCACTCAGAGAGAATCCAAATACTGAGAAGACAGGTAGAGAGAATAAAGAGTAAAGAGAAGCTAACGACTGGGCACGGTGGCTCACACCTGTTATCCCAGCACTCTGGGACGCTTAAGTGGAAGAATCCCTTGAGCTCAGGAGTTCGAGACCAGCCTGAGCCTGAGTGAGACCCCCATCTCTACTAAAATTAGAAAAATTAGCCAGGTGTTGTGGTGGGTGCTGTTAATCCCGGCTACTCAGGAGGCTGAGGCAGGAGGATCACCTGAGCCCAGGAATTTGAGGTTTCAGTGAGCTACAGTGATGCCACTGCACCCTACCTGGGGCAACAGAGTGAAACTCTGTCTCAGAAAAAAGTAGAAAACAAAAACTGAAGATCTAAGTCATTTCTAAGGAAATTCAGGGTCTGTATGAATAGTAATAGTAATTGTAACAATAGCTTACACTTTGTGAGTGCTTATAGGTCCTGCAATAGGGCTTTATATTTGTGCAAGATTTCATTTAATTCTTCCAAGCCCTTGAGGTCTGAACTATTATAAATTCCCATCTAGGTGAGGAATTTGAGACTTAGAAAAACTAAGTCACCTCCCCAAGGCAGGCCTGCTACTAAAGGAGGGGGCAGGCTTTGAATTCAGGAGTTTGGCTGGAGTAAGATTCATTTAATAGAACATATTAGTAAGGTCATATATGGACAAACCTAGTTGTAACTCGCCTTCAATAATAATAATAACTTTAATGATAAAATAACATCAGAAATCATTTTCTGGGCATTTACTATGCGGTAGGTACTATATTTAAGGCCCACACATGATTTCTTTAAATGGTCAACAGTCCCTTAGAAAATTAATTTTATTGTCATATGTATTTTGCCTGAGGAAAGTGGCTTAGAGAAAAGTCAAGTGTTTTTGTCCGAGGCCCTGTGGCCACTGAGTAGAAAGTCTGTGTGGTGTATGATTTTGATGGTTGCTATTGTAAGTAGCTGACAGTTGCTACTGCCGTGAGGGCTAAGTTCTTACCGCAGTCCTTTACATTTCTTACCTCATTTAATCCTCATTGCACAGAAGCCAGGGAAGAGTGGTTAAGGCCATAAAACTATCTGGTGCAGTCTATATCAGTAACAAACAAGCACGGGGCCACAAACTGTTCTGTTGCCACCTCGGTGGTCTGTCTCCTAGTGCAGAGTCACTGGTACCGCTGAATCTATTTCAGCCTCAAATCAACTTACTTCAAAGGAGCTTGTGGAAATAAAAAAAGATGATTTGAATTTTGACTTGAAATAAACTGAGTTTAAGAAATCCTTTGAGGCTTTGAAAAAAAATCTTTGCAGAGTTTCCACTGAGATCACACTGAGGAAGACCCACATAGGTCGAGTCAGACCTGGTGGAATTAATTTCCTTGTGGGGCTGGTATTGGGGTCGAGCTCATCATTTGGATGGAGTGGGGAAGGCCCGGTGGTTTTTCCTTTCATTGGTTATCTCCAACACAGCACTGCAGAATAGAGTGATCAGGGTGGGAATGTGGGGAAGACCATGGTGGTTCCCTGTTGGGACTTGGAGCAGCTTTCCACTTCACTTCGGATGAAATCTCAGCTCCTCTCTGGGCTGCCAGAGGCTGGTGGTCACGCACCCGTGTGCTCTTCAGACCTCATCTCCCACCCTGTGGTCTCCTACTCATTTTCATTCTGTGTAGTTCTTGGCCCAAGAAGAAATTTCCCTTCTGCTCTAGAACCCCTGGATGCTGCTCCCTGCCGGCTGTGCCTTGCCCACGGGTTCTTCTGGAGCAGTGTTTTTGACCTGTTTTATCTCATGGCACACTTGAACCTGTAGTTAAACTTTTGAGACACACTTAAATTATGTTGATCCAAAAAAAAAAAAAAAAGAAGTAAAAAAAACACTGTTCTTTGAACTTCTTTAGAAAATAATTTAGTTAATGATCTTTAACAATTTTCACAGCACACCTAAGATCCTCTCATGACTCACAGTGGGCTGCGGTGTATCAGTTGAAAATCACTGTTGTAGGAGCTCTTTCTTCCCACCTTTAAGTCCCCAAATATAATGCAATGCTTCAGGCAGAACTTTACTGGTTATACCAGTGAAATGGATCTCTTCTGATAAGCCCTCTTCACTCCTTGGTTTATTAATGCCCATAGCACTTTATGTGTGTATGTATATGTATATATTTGTTTTTGTTTTTAAGATAGGGTCTCACTCTGTCACCCAGGCTAGAGTGCAGTGGCACGGTCACAGCTCACTCTAGCTCCAAACTCAGAGGCATAAATGTTCCTCTCATCTCATTCGCTTGTGTATCTGGAACTGTAGGTTCATGCCACCGTACCTGACTAATTTTTCTCACTTTTTGTAGAGATGGGGCCTTGCTGTGTTGTGCAAGCTGGTCTTGAGCTCCTGGCCTCAAGTGCTTTTTCCACCTCTGCCCCCCAAATCGCTGATAGTACAGTGTGAGCCACCAGGCCTGGCCACTTTCTTAATATGTTAGTACATATTAAACAAACAAAATGTTTGTTTACTTGTTAGTCAAAGGGCTAAAGTGGAAGAGACCATAGCTGTGTTGTTCGTCACTGTGCACCCAGCATCTAGCACAGTGCAGTCAACAAATCAGTGGTGGAGTGAATTAATTAACCATATTCTGAAACAGTGAAAAGCCTTGGATGGCTGGCAGGGAGCTGGTTTTGGGAGCTGGAGAAGGTGATGTCGTTGGGGTCAGACCATGAAGGATCAGCTAGTTTCTCTCGAGGACTGCAGACTACAGTCTCTAGAAATGGGGAAACACTAATGGATTTTAAACAGATCGTTAAAGGCCATGGAGGCATGGAGCAGGAAAAAAGAATATTGTTTTATTGTCTTTTCAAGTATGCCAGAGACCTTGGGTTGGCTTTGGCCATTATCCTTTGCAGTTCGAAAATTACTTGTCTCCATTATGATTTTGCTACAATGATTGCACAGGCAGAATTTCAAACAGAACACTGAAAATTAAAATGTGCTAAAGATGTAAGTGTGCTTGCTTTGTGGCAGCTCTTGGGGTTGTATGTACCAAATGGGGCAAGCCGAAGATACAATGAAACTAAACATTTTATACAAATAAGCTATTAGTGGTTGTTCAAGTTGTTGAATTTTCTACTTAATGAAGGGAATCTTAAGTGTGGATATTGTCTCTGGGGTCATTTAGGTGATGAATTGTGGCTTTTAGCCTCTTCAGTAGAGCCTACTCTTCTATTAGGCTGACAGCATTACTCGTAAGAAGGATGATAGGGGCTTCTGTCCTAAGGGTCATTACATAGCAACTGTCTTGGGGTCTTGCCTTGGAAGGATAATATTATTGTTCTTGTAACAGGTATTATTTATTGAGCGCTTACTATGTGGCAGATGAACTAATTGTCTTACAGTATATAGTGGGTAAAACATTATAGCATCTCTTTGAGGTGGATGTGACCCTGTTTTACAAGTGGAGAAACTGAGGCTCTGAGAAGTAAAGTAATTATCCTATTTAAGTAGTTGTGGATCCGGGGGTCTGTCTGACCCCAAACACCCTGCTTTTAACCATCTGCTGCTCTACTCTGTATGCAGGAGGAAATTAGAGGACTATTGAATGAACTAGATCAATACACACTGCAGAGGCATATGGAAACAATTTTGATCTGAGTGAAACTGAATACTAAAAAAATCAAAGAATTCCTAGAACTTTGATTTGAAGACTTTTATATTAGATTACACTTAAGCACTTAAGGAGACAGTTTATTTAACTTGCTTAGCTCAATTCAGACCCCGTGGAATTAGCCTCACTGATGAGCAGATACTTGAACAGAATCCCGGTGGGTACTCACGGGCATTGAAGTCAGGGTAACTGTTGGGGTGACTGTGCCTCTGGGCCTCCCCACCACGACTTCCCCTTGTCCGCTCATCACTCTTGTATAAGTTCTTGGCACAGCAACCAGAAGGATTTTTTTAAAAAAACGCATAAGATTATCTGATTCCTTCTCTCAACTGGTCAGCGGTTTCTCTTCTCATTTGGAGTAACTTATAGTCTTCATGTCATGAGCCCACAGGCCTGCACGGTCTGTTCTGCTTCCCTTTCCAGACTCCTTGCAGACACTAAGGCACATATTCTCTCTGTCCTAGCTACTCTGAGATCTTTTCAGGCTCTGGATCTGAAAGGTGATATTTATGAAAAGCAGTGGGTAGTTCTGTGTGGCGGGAGTTTACTTTGCACACAGGATCTGGTCGGAGATCAGGCAGACTTCAGACTTCAGACTTGCCCTTGTAGGTGATGGAGCACCTCTGAGACCTTTTAAGTAACAGGTTAAATGTGATAGAGACTTTCTGATTGTCTTTTTAGAGTGTCAGAGTCCTCAGACTGACTCTGGTCATTGTCCTTTGCATTGGGAGGTCACTTGTTCCAGTTTTGCCATCCTGAGTAATTGCACAGTAATTCTGTGCAATAGATAATTAGATTATAATAGATAATAATTCTGCACAGGCAGAATTCCTATTAGAAAGCTGGGAGCTGAAACATGACAATGGCACCTCTCTCCTTGGGTGTGCTTCCGTCACTCACATTTCCGGCATGTGTTTCTTGGAATCAAGGAGCTGGGTGAGGTCAGGTACCGGCTCCAGACCATGGTCTGTGTGACCACACCATCATCTCTGAGATGAGACTAAGCAAGTAAATCAATCTGTTTGAAAGTGCTAATAAGTAAGAAATTCTTGGTGAATGCAGGTGTTGAAATGTTCATTTAGTCATGGCAATCCTACATTTTAAAGTACCCCCTTGAGCCCTTAGATCATTGGCATCACAGCTGAGGTTCTTTCTGATGGGGATGGACACTCAGTGCTATAATCTTATACTATAATTTTGCAGGAGTGAGGCACTTTGGCTCATAGAACATTAAATGCCTATTGTTTGTTCACGTTCACTGACTTGGGTTGGGGTTCCACATTGTTGCCACACTATGTGCTTGTGTGATGACAAAATCACCTAAGGATACACTTCCCAGGACACATCTCTGTCCTTATTTAGACATGTCTATACCTATATATCAGTTAAAGCTTGTAACAACTCTGGGAATCTGGTTTTTAACCCTCCTGTGAGTTTGGTTTGTTAATGAGGAAATGCATGCTTAGATAAGTTAATTACTTGAAGTCAAAGAGTTAGGAGATCTAGAGCCGTGGAGTCCATCTCAATTCTGACTGACTCAGAAACTCTGCTCTTAGGGCAGTCCTGTCGAAGACACAGACCATCCTATAGACAGGCCAAGGGGTAGAGAGGAGCAGAGGAAGAGATCCCCTTTCTCTTGGACCATTTTGTCTGAGGCCCATCATTCTATCTTGCCTTTGTTTTTCTGATTAGAGGTATACTTTGTTTTGCCTAATATAACATTTTTCATAATAAGTATAGGCATGAGTCTTTTGTAAATTCAATCAGAATTAAATAAGGAAGTTTGCTATTTGAAGGACCTTGTGGCTAATCCCTTGGTAAAGTAGAGAAGTATTTTGTAATTAAATATTAATACCTTAGTTATTCTGTTTCCTAACTTTTGAAAAAAAAATAAGAATGGAAAAAGGTTTTGGTACACACCAGGGAGTCTTAGAGCAGTTTTTCCTGGGAGTTTCCTGTGTAAACCTCACAGCAACCCTTTCAAGATGGGTGCTGCTGTTGTTATTGTGTCCCTTTTACACAGCAGAAAACTGAGGTGACAGAGGCTAGATGCATGATGGCTTCGTGGCATTGACCTATATGATCACACAGGGCCCAATGCCTAGAAGGGCTGCATATTTGACTTAATAGTCTGCAATTAATGTCTTAAAACTCTTCATAATGTTGAACAAGGGGCCCTGCATTTTTACTTAGGACAGGGTCAGTGTCTCACAAGTGATGTAGCTGGTCCTGCCTAGGTGAGTTGTCCAAGGTCACTCAGCAGTGACAGGTGGCGTGGACATTCAAACCCAGACTGCCCAGCCTTAAGAGCGATTTCCTTCCATGGTGTTCTGCCGCCCATATTCCTATTATTAAATCCGAGTCCCCTTGTCTTTTTCTTGCAGTCTGTCTTTGGAGGCAGGTGGTTTGACTGTCTTTGTTGGATTCCTTGGATTTGAACTCTGTCGGGCCGGGTGTCTGTGATCCATGAGTCCCCCAGTTAGGCTTCTGAGAGAGTGTAATAAAGATATGGCAGGGATGGCACATCCTCGCCTCGTGAAGAATCGCAGCCTAAAAAGAAACGAGAGTAAAGCGGAAATATTGTAACATATTTGTTTTGTACAACTTCACTAGAAAAAGAAAAGATCAGATAACAAGCTGCAGTGCCTGTGCGGGGAAGGCACTGGTGTCGGCGACACTTAATTACCACGTTCGGCTTTATGGACTGTTTTATGAGAAGCTGCTTTTTAGCCTTTCAAGGATTGCAGTAAAGGGAAATACAGAAAGATAGAAGAGGGTTTCCATCACTTTGGCAAAAATTGTTCCTCCATGGTCTGAGGTTGCAGCCTGCAGCTGCCTGAGTGCCATCCCTCAGCCCTTCCTGAGAACATTCTGGAGAGGCAGAGGCCAGGGAAGCACAAGAGTGTGGAAGGTGGAAGAAAGACCCTCTGAGGAAAGTGTGGTTAGGAAGGAAACCAGAGTACATGACCTCAAAATCTGCTTCGTGAACGTAAAAATTATTTTTGAGTTGCAGGCGATTAAGAAGTAGCAAATGGAGGAGAAGTCCCCTCTGTCCCCCCATGTTTCTGCTTAAAGATGGCATATAAATTCCCCTCTGCTGGACACCTCGTGTCAGCCTACAGACAACAGAGGACTCTCCAGACAAAGCTCACTGCCTCGGCCCCCTCCCCCCCCAGACTCCCCTTCCCCCGGTTTCCTGCCCTTGGAAACTTGACATCTTCTCCCTTTGTCCTGTCATTTCTCCACCATTTATTGTTCTTTGTTGAAGTTGCTCTGTAAGGCAGAGTTCTAAAGGCTCTGCTTTGCGTTACTTTTCACTGAGGTCTCTTTGATGTAGGCTGCATGCATTAATATAATGTGTTTGTTTTTCTCCTGTTAATCTGTCTTTTGTTACAGGCATTCATCCCAACCAAGATCTCATGGGAGTTGAGGGGAAAAAAAAAATTATTTTTCCTTCCCAACAGTCACCCCAGGGCAACTGGGGCTGTGCCAGAGGAAGCCATCTGCCACAGGAGTCCAGGGAAGCGGCTGAAAAAGTTAAGAGGAGTCTGGGAAGCTCAGGGGAATGATCCCGGTAGCGCAGAGGGAAAGAGCGCTCTAGATGAGGGGGGCAGAAGAGCAAGCTCAGGGCGATGAGGGAGGTCACGGTCAGGATGAACCACTTGTCCCTGGGTGAGTGGTGGAGATGGTGTGAGTGAGGATGGGGGTCTGGGGGGCCAAATGCTGCTGGACTTTGTGTGCTGGGTTAAGGCCTGTGGGTTTGTAACCGAGGGCATTAGGGACAATGATCATCATAGCTGACATAGGTCTGGGGATTCCCATGTCTGGGCACTGTTTAACCTCATAATAGTCTTTATTTTCCATCACCCCTTGGGTACTAATCTCATGTTGCAAAGAGGGAAATTGAGGCACACAGACCTTTAATAACTTACCTAAGGTCACACAACCATTATGTTTCACAGCCCCGATTGTGAACCCAGAAGTCTGGTTCTGTTACGGCAATGTTACACGGATTCCAGTGACTGAAGAATTTTAAATAGAGGGAAAATGAATATATCATTTACATTTCCAAAGATTATTCTGGAAGAAGTGTGGTCTGTTGGAGGCAGAGAGTTTAGCCTCTCTTGGTGGCCACCCCAGAAAGTAGGAAGGCAGAGTCTTCACGATGCCGCCTCTCCCCTTCCCGCCTTGCTGTGCAGTCAGTGCTGGTGTGGGCAACCCCTCTGCCTTCCACTCCACCTCTGGACAGAGTCCCTCACCTACTGACCTTTCTACATCCCTCACCACCCTGTCCTCCTTCCTCCTCTTGAGACTATTCCACAGATTGTCAATGTTCACGTGGCCCCGGTTACACATACCCCTCTCAGGTGACATGATCAGCACATCATTATTAGTACTTAGAATGGCTGGGGAGTCTGGAGGCAGGATTTCAAGTTGGCATCCTTCCTGGAAGGTTATCTCCATTCCTGGGATCTGGGGCAGGCTGCAAACCTCTAAACTTTAGAGATAAACTGGGCATGATAATCATATCTGCTCTGCTGGTTAGTCCCCAAAACAATATGAAGTAAGGTGATGCACTTTGTATAAGTAATGCTTGGTGCTTGAAACTGTCTCCAGTGCAAGCTATTTTATTTACTATCTGTATTCTACTTTTTGTTTTTGTAGCATTCATGGCAACTTTATATATTATATCATTGCAAAACTGGAAAGATACAGGCAGACTGTTGTTAATTAGTTTCATTTTAGGAAGACTGGGTGATTCACTGCAGCATGAAGTGGGTGGGGGAATAAGGGTTTTCCCCAGGCAGTGGGCCTGACTGCTCCCCACATGTGATCTTGGACACGTCCCTTAACCTCTCTAAGCCTCAGTTTCCTTCCAGAAAATAAAGACAAAGTTGCCCACTTGTAAGGACAGTTGTGTAGAAGGTTAAATGAGATATTTTATGTGAAGTGCTTGGCACATAGCAAGTGTGATATAATTGCTAACTGTTGTTATTTTTATTCCTAAAAAAAAAATGAGTTCGTATTCTGGTGTTGAGTATTATCAGAGAGGGGAAGAGGGTAACAGGTGTTTATACGGTTTCCTCCTGTCCTCTCAGTCGTCCTCCCTCATCTCCACTTCCCCATCTTCAATCTGTTTCTCCCCTGAAGGCGGAATGAAATTGCATGTGGTGTAAACGTGTGCCGGCCTTTGCTATCTGGCCCTCAGACGGGCCCTCCTAACACTCAGACATAATGAATGGAAACATGAAGCTCCGCGGGTCGCAGGTGGAATCTTGTAACTTTTCAGCCCTTCACATGCAGGGTTGGTGCCGTCTGCCTGGTGAGATGGCAGGAGCTGGCTCTGCTGGTGCTGGCCTTGGTTACCTGGCGACAGAAGGCCTGCCCCTGATGCCTGATGCACACAGAAGTTTATCAGGTTGGGGGGAGGGTGGAAAGGAACCATTTTCTCCTGATACGAGGAAGATGCCAGTGTTAATTTCTTTCCAGTGGCAGCTAATTTTCTGTTTTCTGAAAGGCAGGGTGAAGCTGACACACAAACTTCTAAATATTTAGTTTGTGAACCTGGCAAGCCTCTTTATAAAAAACAGTCTTGGCCCTGGGACTGTTAGGCGGCCTTTCTTTTCAGTAGCTTATTGTATTTATTTTATTGCTTTGAGGAATTAGAAACTAGTCTCTGAAGGCCATTTTTTAATAACTTAGAATATTAATGTAACAACTTGCTTGTTGGATGATACCATGAATACTAGAGCTTTTGTCTCTATGTGGCTTATTGTTATTATTGTTTTTGAGACAGAGCTTCAAGCTGTTGCCCTGGGTAGAGTACTGTGACATCACAGCTCACAGCAACCTCCAACTCCCAGGCTCAAGCGATTCTCCTGCCTCCAGCTCTCAAGTAGCTGGGACTACAGGCACCCACCACAACACCTGGCTATTTTTTTGGTTGCAGCTGTCATTGTTTGGTGGGCCTAGGGTGGATTCAAACCAGCCAGCTTGGGTTTATGTGGCTGGTGTCTTAGCCGCTTGAGCCACAGGTGCCAAGCCGTCTCTATGTGGCTTATAATTCCTCAAAGCTAGTTTTTTTTTTTTTTTTTTTTTTTTTGCAGTTTTTGGCCGGGGCTGGGTTTGAATCCACCACCTCCAGCATATGGGGCCCGCGCCCTACTCCTTTGAGCCACAGGCACTGTCCAAAGCTAGCTTTTTAAAAACGTTTTCTTTCTTATGAAATGTAATGTACACTAAGAAAAGCAGACCAACCAAAGAGCCCAATGAGCTACCACGAAGTGACTATCTTTATGATGATTATTATTACAGAATACTGCAGGAGTCCCAGACACGCGCCTCCACGATCCCTCAGTCCTCACCTTTCCTCACACCCCCAAAGGAAACCACTGTCTTGACTTTCTAAAGAAAAGCAAAGAAGTTCTTACTAAAAGTTTTGTCACCTGAGTATTTATTTCTAAACACTGTGATTTAGTTTTGCCTCTGTTTTGAATTTCACATAGATGACATCGTGCACTATTGCTTTATGTCTGGTTTCTTTTTCTCCAGATTATGAGGTCCATGGTGGTGCATAGCTGTGGTTCATGCACTTTACTTGCTGTATTTTATTATAGGAATATTTTACAGTTTATTCATCTACTTGGCCATTGGTGCTATTTAAGGTATTTCCAGGTTGCAATTATTGCAAATAATAATGTTATGAACATGCTTATACTTCTCCCTGGAAAGGATATGTGCATGCATTTTTGTTGTTCCTTGTGTAGCTAGGAGGAAAATTACCGGGCACAGAATATATGATATATTAGAACATATAATATTACTGGGCACAGAATATATGATATCTTGGGCCTCAGAAGTGCAAAGGGGTATTTTGTTTTTTTTTTAACGAAACCTTACATCATGACTCTTACACAACAATAAAATAAACATGTGTTCAAGATTTCATTTAACTCATTAAATAATGAGGGAATCAGTAGATCTTAAGGGAGAATTGGTTCAAGGGAGATTTGAAAGATTCAGGCATATATAGGCCGTAAAGGATCAGGAAATACTTTATTAGTAGACATACAATGGCTCTACCCACAAGAAAATAATTCATTGCTTTCCACCAGACATAGTTCATTTGCATTTTTATAGACCAGAAGTATTTGGAGTATCATCAGCTTTCTACAACTTAAATAGTCGTGGACTAGTTCAAAGGTAAGGAAGGCAGGATAACATAGAGGGGTGCACAGTATCCTGATGGTACCCACCGCCTTCCACAGTTACTGTATCAAGTTGCTGTCCCATCCCAAGTACCCAGGAGTTCCTGGTGCTTCTTCCTAACAGTTGCTCAGTTGGTTTACACTGTTGCCATTCAAGTAGGCATGGAGATCAACTTTTAGAAGTTTGTTGACTGTTTGAAATTCTTCTTGTGTCAACTGCCTGTTCTAGTCTTTTTCCCATTTAAAAAAATTAGGTCACTTTTCTTTATCCTTTTTGGGGGGTGGGAATACTTTACATGTATTATATACTTTAATATTTATTTTCCAATTATATGTGTTGCGAATATCTCCCCCTATTTTTTGGTTTGCCCTTCTATCCCTTGCTTGTGTCTTTGATGAATCAAACAGTTCTACTCCAGCCCATTCTCTTAATTCTTTATTTCATAATTAATGATTTTAAAAACCTCTCCTAAGCAGTCTTTTGCCACTTTAATTTCATGAAATGTTTTAGTGCATTAACTTCTAGAAACTCCTTTGTTTTGCCTTTCACATTTATATCTAAAATCTATTTGGAATTTACTTTTCTATGTGAGGTAAAGGAGGGTGTCAGTTTTCAACCCTTGTGTGCTATCCAATTTTCCTGGCACTATTCATTAAAAACATTGTGCTTTTACTGCTGCTGGGCGGAGGCAACCAAATATTCACGTATGTTTGAGTCTGTCTCTGGATCTTTTGTTAAGGGCCACTGATTCATTGATCTACATGACTATTTTTATGCTAAACCTTGCTCTTTGATAAGTTTTGTAATACATCTTTATTTCTGGTAGGGCCAGTTCCCCCACCTTGCTGTTCTTCCTTAAGGCTCTCCTGGCCTTTGATAATTCCTTCTGAATTTTAAAATTAGCTCATCGTGTTCCAGTTCCACATAACTGGTGTATTTTATTTATTGGTTTTTTTATTTAAGACTACATTGAATCCACAAAAATTCCATTCCTAGGTATTTATCCAAAACCTGGGTCCACAAAGGGGTCGTACGTACAGTAATATAGTTGTAGTACCTTTATTCATAATTGCTCCGTGCTGGAAACAACTAATATATTTATAAAATGTAAAACTACTAAGCAACAAAAGGGAATGAACTGTTGATCCACCCAAAAACTATGGGTGAATCTCAAAAACACTGCCTTAAGCAAAAGAATCCAGACACAAAGAATCACACTACACGTACTCCTGTCTATATGAAGTTTTATAACAGTTCCAAGTACTCTGTGGTGATTAAAACCCATCAGTGGGCAGGTAGAGACATTTGAATATCGCTGGAGTGGTGATTACAGAGATTGCCAAACCATACCCTGAAAATGTATGTATTTTATTGTAAGTGAATGATGTTTTAGTAAGTTGGGTTGCCTGCCTTCCTTCCTTCCTTCCTTCCTTCCCTCCCTTTCTTCTTTTCCTTTTCTCTTCTTCCTTCCTCCTATCTCCTTCTTTTCTTTCTTCCCCTCCGCCCCTTCTCTTCCTCCTTTGTTCTTAAAGACTCCGTTAACTCTGAAGATCACTTTAGGATCACTCTGAAGTTCTTTAGGAAGAACTAACACATTTACAAATTGAGTCTTCTAATTCATGAATAGGATATATAGCTCCAAGTATTACTGCCTTTAAATTCTCT
>CAUYQV010147175.1:0-11748 GCA_963574575.1 Galagoides demidoff
GTGGTCCCAGCTACTTGGGAGGCGGAGGCAGGAGACTCGCTTGAGCCCAGGAGTTGGAGGTTGCTGTGAGCTGTGATGCCATGGCACTCTACCCAGGGGGATAGCTTGAGGCTCCGTCTCAAAAAAAAAAAAAAAAAATCCCCTTTACCAGAGTGTGTGGCTCACAGTAGAGGAAAAGAACTTTGAGAATTCTTGATAGATCCATGGGAACAGAGTGAATCCTGTGTACTCAAGACGGAGACAGGATACAGTGTGGCCGATGTCCTCATTTGTACCTTGGAAGGGGTGAAAAGGCCAGAATTTGTCTTGGTCATGCTCCATTTAGGAGGGCTGATTCACCTATTCCAGTGAGGTAGATTCAATTTTTAAACGTCAAACCAAGAATTACCAGGCAGCTTCTGTGCAGTGGGTAGTGCAGATTTGTCTGGAAGTGGTTTATGGCATTCTTCATCCATTAGAGGAGGGTAATACTGCCTGTGACAGTGGGTACATAGGTAAATGTCATTCCAGTCATGGATCCAATCAGTAGTACATTGAAAGAAAAGAGCAAATGGGGTCTTGGCTTAAACATACTAAACTCTTAAATTATAGTAGATACCACTTAGTACAGAACGGTTGGCCCTCCAGGTTACTTTTGGCTAAAAAACCACTAAATTCTAGATTTATGGTTTCTCAGTTTTATCACATAGTCATAGGATTACCATTGTCAGATTGCTGTCTAACCGCCAAATCAAAACACATATTTAAGTATAATTAGCCTTGCTCAGAATGCACTAAATTTTTTAATTCAGAAGAATAACATAAGTTTACCTCATGTCATTCGTCTTTGACCATTTAAAGAGTCCAAGAGGAAGGAATAAACTCTTCAGGAGTTGCCCCTCTCTGTAAAAAATTGGTTTATTCTTTAAAACAGGGCTCTTGAGGACCTCTAGGCAACACTGCCAACCTTTTGATTACTTTTTTTTTTTTTTTTTTTTTTTGAGACAGAGCCTCAAGCTATCCCCCTGGGTAGAGTGCCATGGCATCACAGCTAATAGCAACCTCCAACTCCCAGGCTCAAGCGAGTCTCCTGCCTCCGGCCTCCCAAGTAGCTGGGACCACAGGCGCCCGCCACAACGCCTGGCCATTTTTTTGGTTGCAGCCATCGTTGTTTGGCGGGCCCGGGCTGGGGATTTGAACCTGCCACCTTAGGTGTACGTGGCTGGCGCCTTAGCCGATAGAGCCACAGGCGCTGAGCCGCGCTTTTTTTTTTTTTTTTTTTTTTTAAGACAGAGTCTCAACCTGTCATCCTGGGTAGAGTGCCGGGAGTCACAGCTCACAGCAACCTCAAAACTTCCTGGGCTTAAGCGATGCTCTTGTTTCAGTCTCCCAAGTAGCAAGAAGTACAGGCACCTGCCACAACACCCGGCTATTTTTTGGTTTTAGTTGTTGTTTGGCAGGCCTGGGTTGGATTCGAACCTGCCAGCTCTGGTGTATGTGGCTGGTGCCTTAGCCGCTTGAGCTACAAGGTGCTGAGCCAGATTTTGATTACTTTTTAGGGTAAACATTAAATGACCTACAATTTCAGGAGGCGTCTAAAGGACACTGATGTGCGTAGCAACCCCTAGCTGTGAGAAATGCAGCTCAGGGCTGAAAAGAGCCCAAATATCAGCTAGAAGGCTGAGGTACAGGGAAGGAAGTAGGTGTTGTGCAAGAAGAGAAAGATAAGTGATGATAAAGGAGGGAAGGGTGAGGTAGATACTGGTAGAGCCTCCCTGCCTCCTCACGGTCCGGCTGGGGCGCCTAACTCCAGCCACTCCACTCCCTAGTCTTTACTATGTCGGTAAAGACACCATTCAGAGTCAGGGCAAGGCCCCAAAGTAAGGAAACTGTAGAATCTGTTGGGGACAGGCAAGGTCATTGCCTCATTAAGAGAGCAGCTCTGCAGTTCCTGAGATGGGGAGAGTCCAGCCAGTGCAGAGGACAAAGCAATAGTGGCTCTCAACCATTTCCTTGTGCTGTGGGGAGAGATTTCCGAGGTACCAATAATCCAGTGCATTTAGGCCCATCATCTTTAGGCAAGTTCTCACAGCGCTGCTTTTCTAACTCGCAGAGTACAGGTGGGGCACGGAGGGATGGAACCACTTTAGGGTTGCAAAACTCAGCGGCCTCTACGTAGGCTCCGGTGCTTGAACCCCCAAACCACCCTTCAGTTTGCAGCGGGTAAGAGACTTCCCACGGCGGGGGTCAGCTCTAACCCACGCAGGCTTGTTTGCTGTCCCCTGCATCTGCCTTTAGAGCTTTGGCCAGGAGGATCTGAGACAGTGGGGTGGGAAATACCATGACTTGAGCCAGAATATGTCAAGAGATTTAAAAACTAGTGTCCCAGCAGCCCCTGCCGGGAAGAGGGCTGGCCCTGAGCAGGGTGCAGCGGTCACCCCGCGTCCCTCGTGCCCTGGCAGAGCCAGACTCTGACATCTCACTCTTTAGATCCCAAACATGTAAACACAAGGAAGCAAGATCCTGTGCACGTCCCCACGGCAGCAATAAGTTCGCTGCGAGGTCGCTGGAGCGGGGCGGGGACGCTGCCTCTCTGGCGGGATCGGCCTCCGGAAGGGCTGCCGCAGCCGTGACTGCAGCGGAAACGAGCGCGGAGTCGCCACCGCGCCCACAGAAGGCCCCGGAGGGCCGCCGCTGCCCTCGTCGCCTGCACCCTGCCCAGCCTGGCAGGGTACCCTCGGCTGACAGGCCCTTGGGATGCAAGCGACGCACAGCGCCCTCCGCCGGCAGCCGGTGTCATCAGCTCTCACCACACGGCGCGGGCCGCTGCTCACCGAGGACAAAACCCCTTGGCAGCTCAGCGGGATGTCTCGTAGGGAGAGACCCCGACTGAGATGGATCTACTACTCTGTGTGATCTAGTCTTCCCCGCTCTGAGTTGTAGCACAAAGTTCCAGGCAAAGAATAAAGCCCACATGTTTAATTTGGGACATACAGGACAATTTATTGAGGTCAATCTCAAGCAAAATCTGAAATTAGTGGAATGTCATTAAAAACTTTTCCAAATTAATCCTCACGGAAGCAAAAAACACATTTGAATTCCAAAGTATTGTAAAATAAAAAAGGTAACATCTCGGTAAATATACAAAAATTATGTTTCTACCAGCACACACATCAATAAGAAGCTTAAATATTAATGCGATCCTGGATGCACGGTAACTAGCCAACAAGAAGCTATCTATATACAGGTTAACCAAGCTTAGCTTTACACGTTTCACACTATGCAATAAAACATAGGCCAATCAACAGAATCCTCAAAATATTACATATCTTGAAGTCTATGTGGCAACATCAAGTCCTTACGTAGTAATGCCCTAGTGGACACCCCTGGGAAAATTAACACCATCCCTTAGTGTCCAGAGGTTCCAGCCAAGTCACAGAAACTCAAAAGAGATCGGATTTAGTGAATATCGATGCTTTGTTATTAAAGACTCAAGTCTCAAATGATTTAGGCAAAATAACATTTCACGGGATCTACAAAGTTTATTACAGGTAAAGTACAGAAATAACCAATCTACAAAGATCATTATCATAAAGAACACGAAATGAAAACGGAATCTGTAGGTATCTGTTGTGCAATATCACTCAAATGGGTACAAATAAATTTTTCATATCAGTTCCAAATATGCACACACCCTTTATATAAAAAGATGATTATTATTAACCACCAGCTATAATCATTTAGCATCTTGGTTATTAGTGGCAATATAATTTTCTTAACATAGATAATGTAACAGGACAAATGAGATAAAATAATATTAATGACAACAGAGTTTTATCCAGTCCACTACTAAACTGACAAGAATACCTTAGAGGTAACCTGACAGATACTGGAGAGCCATCTGCACACAGCAAGTCTGCTGGCAGGCAGGGAAGGGGGCAGTACAAGCTGAGGGTGCTTTCTCACTAATGAACAGACAAGTAATGTCTCATAAGAAAACTAAGGACTGAATAAATGACTTTGGCAACTATTCTATTTTCCCTTTTTACTTACATGTTAATGACTTTTACAGCTTACTGAAGGACAGCTCTCTTCCTCCTACCCCTTCACAGCCATGTGCCGTAAGCATCTGAACCTGTCACGCAATGGACTTACCAAAAAATAAACAAAAATGGAAATAGTTTTTGAAAGACACAGGCTATACACAGCATTTCAGGAGTGTAATGTTAAGTGCATTTTAAAATTTTTTTCCTACACAGACATACATTAAAAGGAAAGAAGTGCTTGGGAATAAGGTTGACAAAATGACAAAATAAAGAACCTATCTAAGAAATATTCATAAAAATGCTGCTGGTATCTCATGCAAGAGTCTCTTCCTCAAGTGTAAAATAAATCTGAGATTACTACTGGGAAATACTCTTTCCCATTTACAGAACTTCACCTTTAGTCCAAGTTAAAGAGGATAAGAGACTAGGCTATTTATTTTCAAAACAGTATACAAAACAATGCTTTCTACTTTGTAAATTTAAAAAGAAACTGTAAAATAAGGAGAATCTGAAGAGTTTCAAGTACTTAAAAAACCTGAATTCAATGAGGCAGAGGTCTCAGTGTTAAAGTGACTCCTTCGCACCTGTGGTGAACATTATCGTCCCCTCCCCTGTCCTATTTATGACCCCCCCTTTTCTCCTAGTAGCCCACTCCAGGTAAGAGTTGGTGAGATTTCAGAATGTGTAAGTTTACAACTTTTCAATATTTGTTAATTCATTGCAAAACTATCTGATTATATCTATTCCTTACCCCATCTAAAACTGGAAGCAAGTTCCACTTTCTGCTTACAAATAAGAAAATTGTTCCATCTAATCACTACATGTCTGCACCAACTTGGACAATTTGGGGGTGGCTAGCTGCATCAGCCTTGTAAAAAGTGATTCAAGTCTGGTCTGCACTGCTGAACAACAAAACGGCTTTCCCATGTCACTGCACCTCACGGAGAAGTGCATCAAATCGATCAGATTCCCAGGCTGTAAAGATTCCATAGTGATTTGTTTTCTCATCTTGTTAGAGGACATGGTATGTGGCAGGCAGTGCCTTGACTTTGAGATGAATGCTAAAGAAAGAGTTTTGTATTTAAAAATGAAATAAAAGATAAGCAACAAGTCTTAGGCAGTCCAGAGATTCCATTCTATGTAGATAGCCTGATTCCAAACTGTAGGTCTGGACTTGACCCTGATCAGAACACACCATGCAACACATTACCCAAAAAGGAAACTCCACTTTGTGAGCCAGGAAGTTGGCCGGTCGCCTGTCCCATCTGAGCATCCTCTACATGATTACATACTGAGTAATCTCAGCTCCACAATGGTATTTACAGGTGTGTTTCCAAATACTATGCAGAAATGGCAGAAGGGAGCTGGGAGAGCTCCTGACATGATTCAATTATGATCATTATTATTATTATTATTTTAGTTTTCAGATTGTTCTTGACTTGAACATGCAGAAATCTCAGAGTTTCAATGGTTCCAGAACTCAGGCTATTCTACAGATTAAACCAAATATTTTTCAGAATTAAGCTAGAGTGGGAACTTGTTAAAACAACAGTGAAAATGAAACCCACTCCCCCCCCATCTCTAGCCCTGATTAGACATGAAAGAAGCAAATCCCAGCCTCCGGCTGCTTCAGCATTCTAGGAATGAAGAAATGCCCCCCCTCGCTTTTCAGCCAGCCACAGGCAGCTACTCTGGTTCCTCAGAGGACTTGTGGGCAGCCCCTCCCTCCACTGCATAGCGTCTGTGACGGTTTCCTGGGAGTTCATCTTTCTCTGAAGCATTAATGCTGATTATTAAAAATGTTTATGTTCAGTTCTTCTTTCAAACAATCAATATGAGGTTAAAAAATACCAACATTATTCCATGCTGCTTTAAGTTATTTCATTATTGAACAAGAATAAAAACCAACCATTTACACTCTGACCACATATAGATTTAAAAGTTAACAAATACCAACTTCAGACTATAAGTGAGCAATGTCTTTTAGAATATTTCATTGGTGTAGCATAGGTAAGCACAGTGTATGGACACTTACACACATAAAGCACAATTTTCTCTCTGCTTCCACCACCTGCAACCTTAAAAATATGAAATAGGTCAACACTGACACTAAGGAGGTGTGAGGAGAGCTCCTCGGCACTGGAATGACTAAAACGACTTTTTCAACCATTAAAGAACACTCACAGACAAAGATTTCAGAGCTGTGGTTAGCTATTTTGTTTTCTACTCTTGATTTCTGAAACGGCAAAATACTACTAGTATCTCCCTCCAAAAGATTATAAAATCTCAGCAGAGCTCTGTCACAGATAACAAAACCAAAATATGACATAATGAAGAAGGGGCATATAGATACTTAACCTACAGTGTGTGCAGAGTGTAGGATGCACCCTGGTCACCATATAAAAGTCATCAGGTATCAAACAGCACTGAGTCTAAACAAAGCAAGGAGATAAGATCTCATGTTGAATGCTGTTCCAATGAAGAACTGCATTTAGAATATTATATTAATAAAGGAAACCCTTATGTTAGTAAGTTTAAAAAAATCAGATTTACCATATATAAAATAAAATTTTAGTAGAATAAAACCTAGATTTTCTTAAATTGTTTTTTAAAAGGACAATCTATATAATTGCTCAGAGCAAAGCTGAGTGTTTTGGTGAGCTGTGTTTCATGTTACTTTCTGCAATTACATTTGGTAACACGTACATAGCGTTTTCCACTTTGCTCTTTCGGGACAATATCTAATCAACAGAGTTTAAAGCCCAACGAGTCACCTCAGAGTTAATTGCTAGAACCAGGCAAATGGCAGTTTAGGAGCTTAAGGAAAATAATTGTAGTGTTTTTTTTGTTTTGTTTTGTTTTTTTACAAGAGAAAATCCAGCATAATTGCACATTTACACACCAAAAGGAGAGGCACAAAACAGCTTTTTTTCTTTTCTTTCTAGAGAAGAGCTCTAAATTGATAAGAAAACAACACATGTAATACAACTGAAGGACTGCAGTAAAACGTCTATTCTCCCTTCAAAAGGTCACTAGGTACTTCTTGAGGGAAAACAAACGCTACCAGGTACCATCAATTTTAAGCAGCCAGAATTCACAGATAAAGTTACATTCAGTCAAGCTAGCCTCGACTTCTACTTAGCACAGTGCTACCACAATCTCTGACGTCACTATTTCATACAAGGAATACTGGAATACACACATCCCTAAGCATTAAAAGCAAATGAGTTTTGTGAGCAGACATCTTGCTATAGTCACATCTATTAAGATTCAAGCATCACAGTAAACCACTTTTGCTAACACTGACTTTCTTGGGTGTTTTCTCCAAGTTCTTCCTAAGATGAAGTGTATTTGCGTGGCTCTTACATACCCTGTAAAAGTAGAAGTGCTTTCCCTTACCCAGTGGGAGAAATATTAAATGTTGGATAATACTAAATAGTTTGCATATAATTTGGGGATGGCCCCACTGTTTCCACCCCTAAATTAGGAACTAAACCTAAAAGATCTATTCCAATAAAATTTAAGTTCACTGTGTAGTTTCACCAGGAAACATGATTGAATGGTCAGATGACAAAGGAAATGTTCAATTAGGAGAGGGAAACAGACAGAAAATAAAATGCCCATAATTCTCTCCAAGTCAGACTAAAATCTATTCAAACTGGACAGAAAATGAGCTTATATGATTCGATTTTCAGTTTGTGCCTTTCATCTGATCTCCCTTTAGCTGCCTTTGTCCTCGTGTCAGAGCAACAGGAGTGGCCATCTCACTATGTGCATTCACATCCACGTAAACACACTTCATTGCAAACACTCACATCCATGTAAACACACTTCACTGCAAACACTCACATCCACACAGACACACTTCATTGCAAACACTCACATCCATGTAAACACACTTCATTGCAAACACTCACATCCATGTAAACACACTTCATTGCAAACACTCACATCCACGTAGATACACTTCATTGCAAACACTCACATCCATGTAGACACACTTCATTGCAAACACATCCACGTAAAGACACTTTATTGCAAACACATCCACGTAGACACACTTCATTGCAAATACTCACATCCATGTAGACACACTTCATTGCAAATACTCACATACACACAGACACACTTCATTGCAAACACATCCACATAGACACACTTCATTGCAAACACTCACATCCACACAGATACACTTCATTGCAAACACATCCATGTAGATACACTTCATTGCAAACACTCACATCCACACAGACACACTTCATTGCAAACACATCCATGTAGACACACTTCATTGCAAACACATCCACGTAAAGACACTTTATTGCAAACACATCCACGTAGACACACTTCATTGCAAATACTCACATCCATGTAGATACACTTCATTGCAAACACATCCACGTAGACACACTTCATTGCAAACACATCCACGTAAAGACACTTTATTGCAAACACATCCATGTAGACACACTTCATTGCAAATGCTCACATCCATGTAGACATACTTCATTAGAAAACTACTGTCAATGGAAAACATTTCAAAAATCAGTGAGCACGCCATTCTTTTTTCCCCCTCCAAAACAGAAAAACATATTATATACCTTTCTAAGTAAAGATACCGCCGTATCACAAAGCCCATCTCGTTTAAGACCACAGAGGTAAAATTTTGAGCATTTATTTTCAAGAGGCCAGATTTAATACTTCCATAGAGCCCTTCTCTAAGCCTATGAAAGACATTTGAAGGGAAAGAGAAGCCACCCTACCTCCTGCTCAGTAAAGAGGTATATAAAGACTATCATACCCTTTTTCCAAGAGGGCTTTCTCTGATTCCTACTAAAAACGTGCGCGCACGCACACTAAACTATTTGAACTACACTTCTCGAAATTCCTAAAAATGAAAATAAATAAAGGAATGATGGTTTCTTTTGCTTTATACACCAAGGAACACCTTAGACTTTAAATTTATCTCATTAACAAAACTTTCTTTTCTTAACTGTTCTTCTTTTTAAAGCGAAGACATCTCTTTCCAGATGCAAAGGCATTGAAGCACAATAAAAGGCAAGAAAACATAGAGGGAATTTAACCCTCCACAGAAGAATCCCTAAACCAACAAAACAGAAAAACCAGAGACCACCAACTGCTTCTGCCTGCATGAACTGGTTTCCCATTTTTGCTTTAATAAGGCAGTTCTGATGGCAAAGGCTGTACGCACTGTAGCAGTCCCTTCTTTTTAAACGCATTCTCTATTTGCTTTTTGTTTTCATTTTCATTTTAGTAGAAAGGAGGGGCACCACCCATTTATTCTTTGACTTCCTCTCCATGATCCTGTGATTCCCATTTACATTTTATCTTGTTCCAGTATTCGGGTGACACAGGAGATACGGGATCATGTTCTGAGCAGCAGAGACGGCCTTCCAGTGCAGAGGGAACCAGAGCCCCTTTTTCATGATCTTTACAGAATGAGCGAGGACAGAACTCACAGAAGGACACAGCTGCACTGCCACACTCGGTGCACTGATGCCAGGGGCATTCCCACTTTCCTAATGCAGGGATGGGAGGAAGAAGAAGTGCCCGAGTTAGTGCCTGTCTGAATTGCCCACGAAACCCCCAAGTTCCTACCTTCATCTCTAATTAATGATGGAATTAAATTCAATACAACTCCAAATCTCAGCCAAATATATCTCTAGTATATTATTTATTATGGATGTGAACTACTGGGTAAAATCCATAGGTACCAACTACCCACTTCTGGCAAGAGTAAATAAGAAACTGATCCTTGCTGGTCCACAGGGTATTCCAGATGTATATGGAGACAGCTTTTCCACTACCATAGTATTTGTTTACAACTGTTGTTTTTTCTATTCAACGTTTCTTGCTGCAGGGCTCCTCTGAGGCGGGTGGGATACATTCTTAGTTACATGCAGTTGGCAAAGACACCGGGAAGGGCTCTGCAGGCCTGGCTTACCATATGGCGGCTGAGTCAGGTTAAGGCATAAGAGGTGGTATGCTTTGGGACAGTCTTTTTTGTCACACATCACCAGCTCTCCACCATCCCCACATTGAAAACAGTAGTCTTCATGCATCTGCTTTGGTTCCGTTTTGACTTTCCGTCTCTTCTGCTTTAACTTGGCATTTTTTGCCTTCTCTTCATTTGTTGATGCACATGCCGACTGGCAGGAGAAAAAGATCATGGTTTCAAAGATCCCAGACAGCTCACAAAGCTTGACACAGAAAGGAGAACATCTGTTCTCCTCACCTTTGTTTATCTTCATACTGAACACACCAGCAGGACTATCCTCTAATGCTGCCATAGCAAAGGCTTTGCTTTCATTGTGAGAGTGATGGTAAACGCAAGCCACTTTAACCCGTTTTAATGTTTAGACAGCCTGCTAAATTTTTCCATTGAGATATAATTCATATACAACAAAATTCACCATTATAAAAGTTTATAATTTAGTGGATTTTGAAAAAGGTTTTAATTTAGAATTTTCTAATTTAAAATTCACTCTGAAATACAATTATATTTTCAGAACCTAACAGACCTCACTAACATAGGCTTCACTGGATCATCCAGAGCCTAAAGTTCTGGTGAATGCAACTGATGACCCACATGCTAAACCAGGTGCCCATTACCCAGCATTTCCCCAAGACGGTCACAAGCTTCCTCAATATCCCCAAATCCTTACCACCTGTCGGCATGGACTGCTCCCCTGTACAACTGACCTTTGGCCGCACTCCCAGAAAACCACTGCAGTTATCTGCCCCACAGTGGCACTCCGTTTTCCCGTTGCCCAGACAGTCCAGGTTATAATTAAATGTTAACTCCATCCCTGAAACATGAGAAATAGTTATTCATACTCAAGCCACGGGGAAGAGAAATGCTGCCAGAGATACACTCTCATAATGAAAACAAGAGAAATGATTCCAGCATGAAGAAGTTTCCCTTTCCTGTGTTCCACCTCATTAAAAATAGTGATGTAAATTCTATAAGAAAAAATTCTGTAAAGAAAAAGGGGAGAAAAACTGAAGGAAAATATTCCTATCTACTAACAATTACAGTGACACTGTAACCCTAAAAAGATTCATGTCCTTTTCATAGAAGTGGTCAAAAGCCACGTAGTAAGGAAAAGAAACTTACAGGTTTCCTTTTACGACAGCTTTTTAATTTAGCTTTAACTTCAAATTCATTCTGTAATACAAACACATTTTCAGAACCAAAAGACCTTACTGACACAGGCTTCACGAGATAGCTTTTTCTAAAGCTAATTTAAAGCAAAGGTCTAAATGAACAATATGACCATGGAATTGTGACAATACTGTTTTGGTAATTAATGCCTTATAATAAGTAAAACACCAAAATGAAGGCTTACTACATACATCAAAGATCCAGGGATTCAAACTAGGGCCTTCTTTTTGCTGGACTGAATAACTCACAATGAGTTCTAGAAACACAGTTTGAATGTTTTAGGTATAGCATTTTTCTTCTCACTCATTTTTCTCAAACTTAACGCAAGACTGTTTTGCTGTTAAGATGCTGGATGGGCTCAATTGGCTAAGGCGCCAGCCACGTACACCTAAGGTAGCGGGTTCGAATCCCCAGCCAGGGCCCGCCAAACAACAATGATGGCTGCAACCAAAAAATGGCCGGGCCTTGTGGCGGGCACCTGTGGTCCCAGCTACTTGGGAGGCGGAGGCAGGAGACTCGCTTGAGCCCAGGAGTTGG
>CAUYQV010147177.1:0-20089 GCA_963574575.1 Galagoides demidoff
GATTGAGCCACAGGCGCTGAGCCACTCAGCTAATTTTTAGAGACAGGGTGTCACTCTTGCTCAGGCTGGTCTTGAACTCCTAAGCTCAGGAGATCCACCTGCATCGGCCTCCAGAGTGCCAGGATTACAGTCATGAGCCACCACACCCAGCCAGCACACCCACTTTGGTTTTTTTTTTAGAGACAGAGTCTCACTATGTCACCCTCAGTAGAGTGCTGTGGCGTCAAAGCTCATAGCAACCTCAAACTCTTGGGCTTTAGCAATTCTCTTGCCTCAGCCTCCCGAGTAGCTGGAACTACAGGTGCCCACCACAATGGCTGGCTATTTTTTGGTTGTATTTGTCATTGTTTGGCGGGTCCAGGCTGGGTTAGAATCCACCAGCTCTGGTATATGTGGCTGGCACCCTAGCCACTGAGCCCGTACACCCAATTTAAAGGCGAGAAAGCCAACAAAGCCCCTCCCCTTCCCCTGGTTTGGCCTCCTCCCTCTGACATGCACAGGTGTCCACACACACGCACACAAGCACATGCCAAGCACACACTTCCCCACCCTAAGTCCTGGCTATGCCATGGCACCAGTCAGAGGGTGACTCACAGCCACATCTCTCCTCTCTTGACCTTTGAGGGAGAGCCAAAAGCAGGGGAGGAGGGGGTGTCTCACAGACAAACCTGAGAAAACGATGTTGGACCCAGCATCAGGGCTGGGGGCACAGGGTGTCCAGCCCTCTCCAGCCCCTCACACATTCCCGCCTCACCAGGACCAGTGGAGGAAGTAACCAGGATGCAGCAGGGAAAGGTGACCCTTGTCTACACAGACACAACCCTCCACGTCACAGCCCTCGGACTCTTACCACCCGCCATCCACAGCCCCCCAGGGAATTCTCAGGGTGGGGCAATGCAGACTGCAGTGACCTGGTTCTTTACATACAACCGCTGGGATGGACACGCAGACAGGGCAGGGAGAGCCACTAGTTTCACAGACAGAAGACAGAAGGGCAAGGCAGGTCTAAAAACCCAGGAAGTGGCTGGAGGTCTGGGGAGCTGGCTTCCAGAGGTCTAGGTCAGGCCACAGCTGGCTGTGTGACTACGTGATTTGCACCCCACCCAACCCTACCCAAGACCACCTATGGCTGGACAGGTGAGGGTGGCAGGTGGGCTGCAAGAGCTCAGGGCAGGGGTCAGGCCTACTGGATGTGGGGCAGCTGTGCCGTTGCCTCATCACAAGACCTAGGCACGGCAGAACCCCAACCCTACCTTAGTTTCCCCATTTGGGTCATTTTCTGCCATTGCTGACTGTTCTTGGGTTCTGTCATATCAGGACTCAGAGAAGAAAAGGGAGAGTCCTGTGGCTGTCCATGTTACTCTAGCTGATGGGAAAAGACCTTGGAGAGATGGACTGCCCCTTACCAGGGAGAGATGCCCAATAACCTTGCTCCCCCTGAATGGCTCCTCCCCTTAGGAGTCATCCTGTGGGTTGAACTCTGGATCCCACTTTGCTCACCTACTCTGGGGGTGGAGAGCAGGTGTCTGGGCTTGATCTGAGACTCCTGGGAGGGGTCTCAGGGGGGTCAGCCCTGGGTCTGGAAACTTCTGCCTAGAGTTGCCCAGCTGCTTCCCAGGCTGCAGACAAGTGGCCGTGGAGCAGGGCTGGGGGAGGCCTCAGGCCCCCGCTTCCGCCTTGCATAGCAGAAACATTCCTACATCTGTCACGGAAAGACGGCCTGCTCCTGCCTTCACCCAGGAAACCAAACACATTCCCGCTGTGCGCAGCCATCTGGGGTGGGTGCCCGAGCAAAGAAGCAGGCGTGGGGGAGAAGCCCCCCAGGAGCTCAGCTTCTGCGGTGGTAGGGTAGGTCTGAGTCACGGTTCTCAGCGCCTGTCTCCCTCCACCGCACTCTCTCTCATACACACACACACACACACACGAACACACGGAACTGCCAGCAAAACACAGAGACACTCACAGGCAACAAAGGTGCTGGCCACACCCCCAGACAGCTGTGCACACACATACACACAAGCTCGTGGAGAAGGGGTGCAATGCACACACACAGTGTCCCCCCAGGCCCTGGCTTTGTAGCATCTACACATAGCAGGTCACCAGTAAATGCCCTTTGACCTGCGTCACTCTGACCCTCCAGAGATGCCCCCATTTCTCCCATCACTTGCATTGCCTTCTTCCCTGGCTAAGACATGAGCTCTCCATGAACGGGGCTTATCCACCACTCGCAGCCTGGCCAAACTCAAGATCAAGTCCACCCATGCCAGGTATGCAGGCAAAGAGGAGACCCTCTGTCTCTGTCTTGGGAGCCCAGGGCAACCCAGGCAATCACAACACAGGATAGGGATGAATGCTATGATGAGGCCACACAGACAGTCGTGGGGTCCCGAGGAGGGGATGCCCAGCAGACTCCCAGTGGCTGCCCGCTGAGCCCCTGCTGGCTACACACTTTCCCCCAACCTGCCCTCCAGGCGTTAGAACCTCTGTCCCCCTGGTCCTCAGCATGCCCCTCCTCCTCTCATGCAGGTGCCTTTGCACATGCTGTTCTCTCCCTGCCTCCTTGTTGGGCATCCCCCTCACCAAAGCCTAGGTCCAGGTGTCTTCTCTCCCCATTCCTCCCACTGCCTCCCCACCTCCGCCATGACAACCCGTCACTGAGCTTGAGACTGTTGACCAGCCTGTCTAACCCAGCTGTTCATAAGTATCTTGGGAGCAGAGATCCTGTCTTTTTGATCTCTGTGTCCCCAGTATAGGATAGGGCTAGCCAGGGTCCAGCATATGGTGGAGTTAACCTAATGTCAGATGTTAGGTCCTCAGGGGGTGGGCAGGGTGACACTATCTTCTCTTCACCTTGTAGCCCCTGCAATGCCAGAAGCTTCCCACCACTGTGCTCATCACGTGCCATGCTTAGTATAACGCAGCAGCCATGGCAGATAGGGGCGCTGGCCTCAGTCCAGACTACACGTGGACAGTGAGCTTGGCCATGGGGCTTACTCTGACCTGTGGGATGCCAGCAGACAGGGCAGGAGCAGGTGACTAAAACGTGCTTGACAAGTGTTCTCTCCCATTCCTGCCTTTTCACCAAGAGGAGACCAGGTAGCCGCTGGTGGAAAAAGGATGAGAAACAGGTGGAGCAAAGCCAAACCCACCCCACAGCCCAGGACCCCGTCCCGTTAGCCCTCAGACCAATAAGGGAGAACACACACTCATTGCTCTCTGCCATGGTGGCATTTTGTTATGTAGCCTCAGTGTGGCAGTCGCTGGTGGAAACAGCATGTTTTCACTTGATTCACCAACCTCCTTTGACTCATCATTATCACTGCCCCCATTTTTCAAATGAGGAACCCAAGGCACCAAGAGGCCCCACGTGCCTAAGGTGCCTAAGGAAGAGTAAAGACAGCTGGATATCAAGGCTTGAACCCTTAGCCAACCATCATGCTGCCCTCAAGTCAAATCTCCTTCCCCAGAAACGGGTGAGCCAGCAGTGAGCCCCCACGTGCTAGGGCTGGGGCTCTGCCTGAGGCATGCTTTCTTGCTCTTTTACTTTGCTACAGTTACATTACCCAAGGCAGCCCTGGTCTCCAGGAGAGAGGCCCACAACAACTGTCCTTCTCAGCAAAAGCCTTCACGGTCCTCAGAGTAATTTCACAGCTTGTGACTCATTTAATCCTCACAATAGTCTGGGGAGACATGTGTCTCTACCTCCATCTTATAGATGATGGGAAGCTCAGAGAGCTGCTCAAGGATGGAAAGTAATATGAGGTCAGTTAAAAGCTGGCATTTATTGGGCTATATGCCAATGTATTCTATAGGAATGTATCCACTTGCAGTAAAAGAAAAATCCATTCTATGGTGGCTTAGGGAAGAAAATAGGGGTTCGTTTTTCTTCCATAACAAGTAATCAGGAAATAGTAACAATTGGCTAGAAAATGTCAAGAGCTGACATCCTTCCCTTGATCTCTTTGGCGTGCTTATTACCTCATTACTACAAAATGGCTGCTGACCCTCCAGGTATCACACCTGCATTCAAAGCAGAAAGAAGAAAGAAGAGAAAAGACTCTCTCCCTAGAAGTCTCTTTTTACTAAGGACAAGCCCCCACTGTTACCCTCCCTCCACTTCCTCTCATATCTCATTAGCCAGAATGAGGTTAACATGACCACACTGAGACCAACTGGTGGTTCAGAATCAGATGTCCATGACTGGCTTAGACTAATCACATTTGTCTGCTGGCGCTGGCTGCATAAGCCAATCATGGTGCCATTTAGCAAGAAGGGGGCAGGGTCTGATCCCCCAGATGTGACATTGAGCAGTTTCCAGTCCCTTCATTTAATCCTCATACAACCTTATGAAGCTGGGGTGATTTTATACCAATTTAGCAGATGAGGAGACAAAGCTAGCGGACAGCAGAGCTGGCACCTAAACCCAAACCTGTGTTCTTCACCACTCTGCCAATTGCCATGTCATTGGAGGATCTCAAATGCCAGGAAAGCAGGGGACCATCCCACAAGACATAGCCAGGCCCTACTTACCATCAATCTCATGGGTATCTGCCCTCTGTTGGCTCTGAGTGTGCGGGGTGAGGGTACCTGAATGCCTAGGTGTACTGACAAGTGACTGCACCAGCCTCTGGGAAGGGGCAGGTGTGTGTCTACAGAGCTCAACGTGACTGCTGTGCACTTGGGAGCCTTGGCCAGAGCCTGGCTGAGCCCCTGCAGCTTGTCTTTCTTCCATCCCACATCTGCAGGCACTGGGCACCAAGTCAGGCCTGGGGGATGAGCCACAGATTGGCGACTCTGCCACAGACATTGGCATCAAAGAGAGATTTTGCCACCCAGTTTCTCCTCGTTCAAAGAAATCTTAGGTAGAACATTTTGAGGAAAAGCTCACTTCTAGCCAGGAGAGCTGTAGCTGCAGCAACCATCACCACCATCCATTTCTAGAAATATTTCCTTCCTTTCTTTCTTTTTTTGGAGACAGAGTCTCACTGTCACCCCAGCTAGAGTCCTGTGGCATCAGCCTAGCGCACAGGCTCAGACTTCTGGGCTCAAGTGATCCTCCAGCCTTAGCCTTCTGAGTAGCTGGGACTACAGGCTTATGCCACTATGCCCGGCTAATTCTGGAAATCTTTCCACTTCGCAAAACTGAAGCTCTCTGTGCCCATTAAACACTAACTCCCCATTCTCCTTCCCCCGGACTCTGGCAACCACCATCTACTTTACGTCTCTATGAATTTGACCACTCTAGGAACCCCATGTGAGTGGAATGAGACTATCCTCTTAAAGTTGGCTAATTTCACTTTACACAATGCCCTCAAGCTTCATCCATATTGTAGCATGTGCCAGCATTTCCTTCTTTTTAAAGGCTGAATAGTATTCCATAGTAACACAAATACATATTCATGCCACACTGTGTTCATCCATTCATCTGCCACGGGCACTTGGGTTGCTTCCACCTTCTGGCCTGTGAGAATAATGCTGCCTTCAATTCTTCTGAATGTACATCTAGAAGTGGGATTGCTGGTTTCTTTCTTTCTTTCTTTCTTTTTTTTTTTTTTTTTTTGGCTGGGGCTGGATTTGAACCCGCCATCTCCGGCATATGGGACCAGCGCCCTACTCCTCTGAGCCACAGGCACCACCCGGATTGCTGGTTTCTTGATGCCCCTTCACCTTTGTACCTGAGGTGAGTGCCTCACCTTCATCCTGGCCCCACAGGACGGTCACCCAATGTGTGCTGTGTGCCTGTGATGTGCCCACAACTGCACAAGGATCTGGGGATCCAGTTGTTGGTAAAAGAGTGATATACTTCTCCATCCTCAAGTTCATCACCAACCAGGTGTGATAAATCAGAAGGAACAGACATTTGGGCAGGCAGACTCATCCTGTGCTGGTCCGGAAGAGATGAAAGACATGGCACAGAATGAAGTGGACATTTTACTTTTGTCCCATTGTTTGATCACCCACTCTCTGAACCCCACCTTGTGGGCCTCAGACCCCCATAGACCATGCCCTTTATAGAAACTAAAAATATCCACTATTCACTTTCACACTTCCACACAGCTGAGGCCTGTGAGGTTCCACGATCAGATACAGTAGCTCAAGATTTAACAAAAAAGCTAGTGCTGCCAAGAAACAGAGCATCTCCCTGGCTCAGGCCCTGGGACAAAGGTGCCCAGTCCTGGGCGTTCGACTGAAAGGTGCTGGTCGCAGGAACTGTGGGCTCCAGCAGGTGTTTGGAGTGAGGCCCTCAGAGCTACACCTGAAAGTATTGACCTTGTTGCACCCCACACACTCAGCCTCCAGCCTGCTTGCAATTCATGAGTCACCCAACATTCTTTGAATATCCATTCTTTGAACATCCTTTTCTTCTTAGGTTAACAGGAGCTGGGTTTTGTTGCCTGCAACAAAGAATGTTGCCTTATATAGAAATTGGCGCCAGGAGAGGTTGCAGGCAATGGATGCTGGAGGAGACTCAGAGAAGCCGAGACTGGTTATCTGCACTGCTTGGGGCTCATGTCAGTAAAAATTCAGCACATGATAAGGGATTAGATCTGGAAGCCTACAGCACGCAAGGGGAAATAGGATGTCAGATCTGCCACCTGGAATCACCTTGAATGAAGATTCCATTGAAGGCAAAGCCTCAATGAGAATTCATTGCCTCTGAAGAGAATGAAAAGAATGAGGAATTAGGCCAGGTGCAGTGGCTCATGCCTGTAATCTCAGCACTTTGGAAGGTGAGGCAGGACGATTGCTTGAGGCCAGGAGTTTGAGACCAGCCTGAGCAAGAGTGAGACCCCATCTCTACTAAAAATAGAAAAATTAGCCGAGCTTTGTGGCAGGTGTCTGTAGTTCCAGCTACTCAGGAGGCTGAGGCAAGAGGACCGCTTGAGCCCAGGAGTTTGAGGTTGCTGTGAGCTATAATGCCACTGCACTCTAGTCTGAGTAACAGAGTGATACGCTTACCCCCACCCAGACCTCCCCCCAAACAAAAAACCCAAGAACTTGTTCCCCTGCACTAAAAATGTTTTAAAATTCCTGCAGCCACAAGGCTAAGATAGCCAAAAATGAAACTCAACCCTTGAGCCTACAGAGTAATGAATTACATCGTTAGCCAAAGCTCCAGCCTCACCAGCTCCTGGGAAGATTCTGGAGGATTCAGAAGACCTTGGACCCCCAATCCCTGCTGAGCCACCTCTCCTTGATATCTGTTTGATGAGGCTGGTCCCACCATAACTGCGACCCCAAAGGGACATTTCCATGCCCACACCCCTCAGTGTCTTCAGATTGAAGTCATGTCCCAGGATGTCCTGAGAGGCAGGATTAAGTGCCAATCCCAAACCAGAATCTGTGCATAACTTTATTTCCCATCATCATAAATCTGGAGTAAATGAATGAGTGGATTCCGAGGATGTGCACCAAGGGGGAAAGAAGGTCAGTTTTATTTGGGCTGTATTTTGTTTGTTTGTTTGTTTGTTTTGCAGTTTTTGGCCGGGGCTGGGTTTGATCTCGCCACCTCCGGCATATGGGGCTGGCACCCTACTCCTTTGAGCCATAGGCGCCACCCCATATTTGGGCTGTATTAACACAGCTGTTCTGACTGGTGATTCTGGATCCAGGGTGTCAGCCCCTTAAGCTGGGGGAGGCCCTAATTTTTTCTGTAGCTGGTTTAGTGGTCGGCAGGTGAGCTGAAGCCCAACTCACAGGTGGCACATCCTACCTGGAGATGACGGAAATGCCAAGGTATAATACGTATAGAGACAGAGAAGTGGGTTAACCATAGATGACCTGCTATCCTTAACTACCCAGCCTTGTGAAAGCCCAGGATACCATCCCTTCACCAACATGGTGCCAGCCTCCTTGTTGAGGGGGCACAACAGCCTTAAGATGTCTCGGTGTCCAGGTAAGGAATCCTGCCCATGGTCTGCCTCCTGATTTCAAGAGTGGAAACCAAGAGCCTGGGATGACAGAAGCCCAGAGATGACAATGACCTTCAGGGCAAGGTGGGTACATTGCCATAACAGGTAGCAGAGCACGACGGCTGTCCCAATAGACCGACCAGCTGGAATTGACAGGGCTAATGGATCACAAGGTCCCTGGAGAAAAACTAGGCTAGCACATGAGGACATGTGGCAGAAAGGTCTGCCTTGGGCCTCCCTCCCTGCGGTCCCCTAGACAGGGACATGTGGACCCTCCCTCAGGCCCAGATTCAAGTCAGTTAGCAGACCCAGAGCTCCTGCGATGAAGCAAGGACCTGACATCACATTTGGAGCTTGCCTGATGAATCTCCCCCCAGGAGATGATGCACTGTGGCCATTTACGCATTTACAGGAGAACTAACTACATCGGAGCAGTAAAGGTGAGCCTCGTGAGTCTGCCTTTCCTCACCTGCAGCAGGGGGACATGAGCACCTGCCTGCAGGGACTGTCAGGTTAACCAAGAAGAATAATGGGACAGCATGCAGGCTTTCATCCTCTGTGGTTTTGTGTCCATTCTTTCATTTGTTTCCATCTTCACGCCACCATGCTGCCATCAGCCACTTGCTGGGTGCTGACAGGGAAAAAATATTAATTCCTTCCACTGACTAAAGGGCAAATATGTGCCAGCAGCTGCACTGGGCGTTCATGCCTCTAACCTGAGCGACAGCTCTGTAAGGTCACACAGCAGGAGGGAACAACACTGGGACAGGGACCTGGTGTGTCCTGTTGCTAAACCTTTGTCCACTATGGCACCAAACTCTGCAGAGGTTAATAGGAGGCAGCGAGTCAGAGCCCGGGACGTGGTCAGGCTGATAAATGGTGATGGGGAAGAAGGCTGGGAATATGGGTGGATGGGTAAGTAGATGGGTAGATGAGCAGACGGATGAATGGGACACATAGTTTGATGGATGGACCAATGGAAAGATGTGGGTAGATGGAGAAGCCAGATGAGGGGAGAGATGGCTGCATGGACCTAGAAGGGGGATTCAACATGATCCCAACCTCCCAGGATCTCTCCCAGTCAAGGAAGAGGCTGCACTGAGCCTAGGACTGAGAAGTTGGAATCTCTCAATCTCTTACCTGTGGTGAATGATGCCCTCAGAGTCTGCAATTTTCCAGCCACCCCCCCTCCACCCGGGCACATATGATGATCAGCAGGGCAAGCTGTGACCAGGGACAGGCATACTTGATTCCTCCAGGACCAGGTCATCTTGCTTATCTATTCGACAGGCTTTGCTGAGTGCTCACTATAAACCAGGTATTCTCCCAGGTGCTGGAGACAGAGCAGTGAACGAGACAGCTGCACGGGGAGTTTCCATGGTGTGTGGGGGGTGTGGTCGTGGTGGAGACAGATGTGTGTGTGGAGTGACTGGCTGAGCACAGGAGGAAACCCACAGAGCAGGGTAAACCTCCAGGGTAGTTGTCAGGTTGTCACTTGCATCGGGGGTTTGAATTATGGCATTTCAAAGACCCAGGGAAGGGCTCAGCATTCGTTGCTTAGTGGTTAGGGCACCAGCCACATACACCAAGGCTGGAGGGTTCAAACCTGGCCTGGGCCTGCTGAACAACAATGACAACTACAACAACAACAACAACAACAAAAATAGCCGGGCATTGTGACAGGCACCTCTACTCCCAGCTCCTTGGGAGGCTGAGGCAAGAGAATTGCTTAAGCCCAAGAATTTGAGGATGCTGTGAGGTGTGATGCCACAGCACTCTACCAAGGGTGACATAGTGAAACTTTGTCTCAAAAAAACCCAAAAATCGGCTCGGCGCCTGTGGCTCAATCGGCTAAGGCTCCAGCCACGTACACCTAAGGTGGCAGGTTCGAATCCCCCCCCTGGGCCCGCCAAACAACACTGATGGCTGCAACCAAAAAAAAAAAAAAAAAAAAAAAGGCCGGGCATTGTGGCAGGCGCCTGTGGTCCCAGCTACTTGGGAGGCAGAGGCAGGAGACTTGAGCCCAGGAGTTGGAGGTTGCTATGAGCTGTGATGTCATAGCACTCTACCCAGGGGGATAGCTTGAGGCTCCGTCTCAAAAAAAAAAAAAACCAAAAATCAAAAGCCAGGGAAGGCCAAGCAGGCCCCCAAAGGCCCATGGACTCTGTAGTGCCACTGCCTGAGTTGGCACATGGGGAGGAGAGATGCCTGCAGCTGTGCTTGGAAAGTTACTGTGACCATCCACTGGACAACCCTGCTGGGCTCCCCAGCTCCCTGCTGGCTCCATGATAGAGCTGTCTTCTCTCCTCCCAGCCAGATCCTCTTCTCGTGCCCTGGGGAACTGAGACTGCTGGAGATGCAGGGGAGAGGGGAGGGTTCTATACAGTCAGGTGGGCAGGCAGGGGTGGGAATTTCTAGGTAAGTCCCTCCAGTCTGCACAGTCCACCACCACTGTGGGTAGACTCCACTTTCTCAGGGGCAGAGCTGGGGATCCCAGGATGAATTGAAATCAAATTATTCCAAAAGCTCCTGGTAGTGACAGGCACATGGTAGGGGTTCAAGTACATGAGTGAACGAATGAGTCAATCAGTTGCGGGAAGCCCAAATGTTATTCAGTCTAACCTCAGCCAAGTTGTCACCCAGCTTCCCCTTACACACTTCCAGTGACAGGGAGTTCACTATTTCCAGGGACAAAGTTGTATAGTAGTTACTGTAGTAACCATTTTCATCAGTCAAATGCTTCATCCCCTGGACCCCCGTCAGTCCCAGTCCATGTTGCATCCGCAGGTGGGACCCAGAACACATTCAGCATTTTATTACGGGCTGGTACCCAAGTCTTCATGAGCAAGAGGAAGCAGAGAACCCCAGAGCCTGGAGGCTGTGAGTCTCTTCTCTTTCTTTCATGTTTCAGATGAGGTTCTGGCCAAAGTGGTCGTGACATGTTTAAGGCCATGAAGCTGGCAAAGGCCTGAGCCAAGACCAAACCCCTGACCCAACTTTCAGCTGCTTCTCTAAATCCCACAGCCTCTCTGCGACCTCCTCCAGCCTTCCCCATACGGATCTTCCTCCCCACTGCCAGCAACCCCCCACCACAGTGATGCTGAGACTCCACCTCCCTTGTGGAAACCCTTGGGCAGGGGAAACCCATCTCTCAGCAGCCCCAGCGACAGCTTGGGTCTGGGCCTGGGGTCCATGTGTTAGGGGCTGCTTTAGGACCAAGTCCAACAGAGTGGGCTGTGTGTCCCTTCCTCCCTCAAAGCTCCAGGCCTGCGGGTATGTGCACGCATGTGTGAGTGCGTGTGTGCGCAAGAGTGTGTGATCGCGCCTGAGCCTCCCAGAGCGAGAGGAACACGTAGCAAGCTGTCGGCACATCCTGCCAACGCAGAAAGGTTAATTGTCACACACGATGCCAACAGACAGACCTCCGGCGCATTCGTTTCATTTTGTTTTGTGGTTATTTTTTTTTTACAACTTTAAATACGGAATATAAATAAATTTTACATTTAAAAAATAAAAGGAAAGCCCCCAAAAATATAATCACCGACTTTACAAACTGAAGGAAGCAGAGTTTAGAGGAGGGAGAGGGGAAGGGGACAGGCAGCTCAGACCCCACACCTAATGGGCCTTGAGGATCTTATCCCTTCTCTCCCCACCCCCCAGTCCAGGAGCTGGTTCCCTGGGAGAAGCCACCAGAGGTGGGAAGGATTTAAGATGGGGGAGTGTGCAAGTGGGGAAGGGGTGGGGTTAGTGGGGCTGTCCCCTCCCTTGAAGACATTCTCCGGGGTTTCTCACATCTGCCTAGAAAGGGGACTGCTGAAGCAGTGGACTCTGGGAAAGGGAGGCCTGATGGACAGCACTGCCTCCCCACACACCATGGACTCACTCCTCCCTGACCACTCCAATCTCTAGGCTGGGTCAGGGGCACAGACCATTCACAGGGAGCCTATATGTGAATTAGAAAAAAGATCCCTTTCCTCAGATACTTTACCTACATCTGCCAGAAACTGTCATAATAAATATACAAATTGGCCACATGTATGGTGTAAATAGTGCTCCCTGCATACAGTGCCCTTGTGCAGTGTACACCCTGTACAACCTTACATGGCAGTCTTGGCTGGGTTGGAATGATGGGCAGGTCCCCTGCTCCCCTGGTCTTCTGCCCTAGGAAGAAGTGACTGGGGTCATTTGGGGCCTCAGGAAGAGGTCCAAGAGCCCCTTGGTGGAGTGAATTAAAGGGCCAGACAAGAGGACACAGGTAGAGGTAGAGAGATAAGAAGAAACAGAGGAGGAAGTGAATCGGTGTTGAGCAGAGGCAAGAGGCAGGGGATGCCCAGGTCTCCATTTGTGCCCACCCCAAGAGCAAACTTCATCTCTAACCCATCTGAGATGGAACTCAGCCACCTGACACTCTGGCCACACCCACCTAGAGGAGTCCACATCTTCAAAGATTTCATATGCATCAAATGGAAAGAAGCCACTGTGAGCAGAGGTGACCAGAGAGAGGAAGTGACTGGGGGACTGGGTGCCATGGGAGGGGGTTTTCTCCGGTGTGCTCCAGTCTGAGGTCATAGCCATGGAGTACAAGGTACCCCAGCCTGCCTGGAGGTGCTCCTCCTCAGAGTTGGCTAGGACTCTAGGACCAGGCAGGCCATGATGAAAAGTCCTCAGGGCACGTGCAGGGCTCCCTGGGCCAGGCCCGGGGTAGGTGAAGGGACCCCATCAGTTTTTCTTGCACTCTTATCCCAGATTCTCAGGATCAGGGGAGGAAGACAGAGATGGTGTTCAGTTCTTCTTTTCCTTATTGAGCTGCTGGGCAAGACTCTGGAAGCCGCTGCGGGGAGACCCGCAGATGGAGGGGTGGACGGACACTTGGCAGGGTAGGGGAAGCACCATTGGCCGTCCGAATCAGCATCGAGACAGACGGACGAGGGGAACAATATTATCACTCCAAGGACCCCATGGGGGCAATACAGCAAATACCATATTAAATAACCCTGTAGGCCAAGCAGAGGGACACAGGGGGTCAGAGATAGCTTAGGGATCCATCCCATTCATATATGCTCCCCTCCCCCATTCCAAGGGCAAGGAGCTGGAGGTCAGACAGCCAGCTCTGATGTCTAGCAGTGCTCAGGGCTGGGGAGTTGAAATGGGTGGGGAAGAAGTGAGGTTGAGATCTCGCTCCTGTTCCCTTAGGGATGCTGGGACACAATAGGGCTGGGGTCTCCAAAGCCCACCACCCTACCTGTCCCACAGAAGAACTCCCATACTCCAGGAAGAGTCTGGATTTTGTGTGGGAAAATGTGTCTCCCCAAATCCCTTCCACAGGCTGAGGAGAAAGAAACACAGGGTTCTGGGCCTCAGTTACCTCATCAGGCTCTCACCTGCCCACACTCTTTTGCCGATGCCCCTAGGCTCCAAGGGTCTCCTTCAGTGCCTTCTTGTCATGCGTATGCTTGAATTTCCGGTGCTTCCCCTTGGGAGGCCCGCGGACTCGCACCGTCCGAATAGTCACCCGTGTCTGGGGCATCTTGGCTACTCAAGAAAAAGATCTCATCAGTACATGGATCACCACCAAGGGGGTCTATCTTTCTTGACAAAGGCTTGCCACAGACCTCCCCAGATCTTCTGGGGCCAGACCTCCTGGGCTTCAATTCCAACACCATTGCTCACTAACTGTATGTGACTTGGAGACAATTATTGAAACTGTCTCAGAGCCTCTATCTGGGAAATGGGAGTATTAAGACTGGCCACCTCATAGGACTGGTGGGAAGAATAAATTACAGTAAGCTAGCAAAGTTCTTTGCACACTATCTGACCCAGAGGAAGGGTAGATTAAATACAATTTCAAATTCTTTGTCATTACCCATGCATGGATAGGTAGAGTTCATTTCTTTAAATCTGGTGTGGACTTGGATCTGGTTAGCTAACAGGAGAGCAGGCAGAAATGATGCTGGGCCAGTTGTAGGCATAAATCTTGGGAGCTGATAACTGATAGCTTTCACCTTCACACTTTGGGGAGCCCTGGCTGCCACATAAGAAGTCTGGCTACCCTACTGGAGAAGCTATATGGAGAACCCAGGTGGGGACCACAGGGAGCTGTCCCAGTCAAGCCTCCAGATGACTGCATCTCCAGCCATCAGATTGCAAATGCAGAGACCAATAGAACCGCCCAGCTGAGCCCAGTCAAACCACAGACCCAAAAGCAGTAACAAAATGGTTATTGTTTTACATCACTAAACTCAGATTTAAAAGCCATCAGCAAATGGCAGCTGCTATTGTTCACTTTTTCCCTATTTCCCTGGCTTGACCACCTACTGAGGTTTCCTACCAACTTCTTGGTCCTTCCAGTCATCTGATGGGGAAGCCACGGGGTTTCAGCCTAGAACCACACTCCTCACTATGAAGCTGAACCTTTTGGTCACTTGTACCTGTCATCTACCTGCCCCTCACCAGGAAGTGGTGGGAGGATGGGGTGGCACAACTCAGACCACCTGGCTTTAAATCTGGGCTCTCCAAACTTTGTGCGTTTTGGGGTAAGTCACTTAAATGCCCCTGCCTCGATTTCCACATCTTTAAAACAGAGATGAGAGCAGCTCTGGACTCCTGAGATAACACAAGGAAAGAGCCAGAAACCCTTAGCTAGTATTTACTATGCACCTGTACGTTTTAAGCTCACTTGCCCTCACAGCAGGTACATGTTACAGATGAGGAAACTGAGGCAGAGAGACTGGGATTTGAACTCAGGGATCTGCCTCTAGAATCCATACTGTTAACCGTTTGGTGTAAATGACTAGTGCCTATGAGCCTTGGTCAAGGTGGGCGCTCTTACACTTTTCACTCTCCTGGGCTTCCAGGGATACTCTGGCAGCTGGGTCTGAAGAGTTCAAGGCCAGCCTCTTCCTGGGAGCCTTTGAGCTCTCCCCAGCCAGCCAGACACTTGAGGGCTAACACTTGACCTCCCACCTCACAGACACAGCTCCCATGAAGCAGTTATCCTATCTCTGCAAATGGCCAGATGTTCTAGCAGTTCAGGGACTTGGCTGGGCCTTAGATACCCCTTCAGATGAAAGACACCAGATGGCCACTAGAGTATCCAGGGAGGTTCCACCCCCTAGAGCTCATGCCATCAACAGGATGCTGGGCTGAGCAAAGCCTAAGCAAGTGCAAAGTCACCACACTGCTCATAAGTGACAGAGCAGAGACGTAACCCAGAAGGTCTGATGCCAAACACGGTATCACAGGTGCTATACACCAAGCCTTAGCCTGGCCCATGGACAGCTGCCACAAGTACCAAGTGACTCAGCTGAAATACGGGAACTAAAATGGTAAGACTTTGTATCACCTACATATTTTGTTTTAAGGTACCTTCCAGGAAACTGTTTGGAAAATCACATGAAACAAATACATGAAATAATCTCAATTTAAACATAAAGAAGAATATAATTTTCCTTAATAGAGAAATCATTCTCCACATTAACTCTGTAAATAATTTACAACATGTCCCTTTGAAGCTGTCAAATGATCAGCCTTCCCAGAGCATCCAGAGACGCAGCTCAGCTCTGGGAACGAGACAAAGAGGCCAAGGAATAAGAAATGAAGATAAAAAGACTGACCTGTCTCTAACAATAGAAAGTTACTGAAAATCAGAGCTGTCACTTACATCGTTGTTTTTTATTTTAATGCTCATCTAATCATATTCACTTGATGATTTGATCTTTACTGCACACATTTAAGGGAGAAAAGCCTGTGAGATATGGCCAACAGAACCCAGAACTACACAACACTGGGTTCTATGTAACCTTTGTTAACTCCTTAACCTCTCTGTGCTCCAGCAGCCCTATTAATAACACTGAAGGACCAACTTACAAGGTCATCTCTCTGGTCCATTCCAATGCTATTTAAAAATCCTTAAAAATGGCCAGGTGAGGTGGCTTACACCTGTAATCCTAGCACTCTGGGAAGCTGAGGCGGGTAGATTGCCTGAGCTCACTAGTTTGAGACCAGGTTGAGCCAGAGCAAGACCTTGCCTCTAAAAATAGTTGGGCGTTATGGTGGGCGCCTGTAGTCCCAGCTACCCCAGGAGGCTGAGGTAAGAGAATGGCTTAAGCCCAAGAGTTTGAGGTTGCTATGAGCTGTGATGCCATGGCACTCTACCGAGGGTGACAAAATAAAACTCTGTCTCAAAAAAATAAAAAGTGAAAAATAAAAAGAGCTGGGAGAAGTGCCTTTCTGACAAAGAACAGCATGCGCAAAGGCCCTGAAGAGGCAGAAACTTATCTGGACACTGAAAGAAGCCAGCCCAGGCCAGCCCAGTTGGGGTGGCATACATGAAGGGGAGTTAGCAGCAAGAATAGGGAGCCAGCCAAGGGTCACATCCTTATGTAGGGCCAGGGAAGAATCTGGAATCTGAATTGTTCTCAGTGAGAGAGATGGAAAGCCTCAGATGAATTGAACTAGGTTTAATTAATTATTTATTTTAATTTTTTGAGACAGAGCCTCAAACTGTCACCCTGGGTAGAGTGCTGTGGCGTTGCAGCTCACAGCAACTTCCAACTCTTGGGCTTAAGCGATTCTCTTGTCTCAGCCTCCCAAGTAGCTGGGAATACAGGCACCTGCCACAACGCCCAGCTATTTTATGGTTGTAGTTGTCATTGTTGTTTGGCAGGCCCAGGCTAGATTCGAATCTGCCAGCCCTGGTATATGTGACTGGCGCTGGTGCCTTAGCCGCTTGAGCTACAGGCACTGAGACACTAGATATAATTTCACTTAACCTGATCCAATCTCTCTCTCTCTCGTTTTTTTTTTTTTTTCCTTTTTTGAGATACAGTCACTGTCACTTGGGCTAGAATGCAGTGGTATCATAGCTCATTGCAACCGCAAACTCTTGAGCTCAAGCAATCCTCCTGCTTTAGCCTCTCAAGTAGCTAGGACGACAGGTACGTGCCACCATGACCAGCTAATTTTGCTTTCTTTCTTTTCTTTTCTTTTTTTTTTTTTGAGGCAGAGTCTCACTTAGTTACCCTGGATAGAGTGCCATGCATCACAGCTCAGAGGAACTTCAAACTCCTGGGCTCAAATGATCCTCCTGCCTCAGCCTCCCTAGTAGTTGGGACTACATGCATGCCCCACCATGCCCAGCTAGTTTTTCTGTTTTTAGTAGAGTCAGGGTCTTGCTCTTGCTTCGGGCTGGTCTTGGAACTCTGAGCTCAAGCAATCTATCTGCTTTGGCCTCCCAGAGTGCTGGGATTATACAGTGCCTGGCAATTTTTCTATTTTTTATAGAGAGGGCATCTTATTCTTGCTTAGGCTGGTCTCAAACTCCTGACTTCAAGTGATCCTCCTGCCTTTGCCTCTCAAGGTGCTAGGATTACAAGTGTGAGCCACCACTCTGGTCCCAATCTCCATTTTTAAAACTGCTCCAGACCCCAGCTGCTGCAGGGGAAGGGGACCAGAGGCTGAGGGATTCAGAGGCAGACCTTAAAAGGATAGTTACCTCGCTGCTCCTGGGAACCACCCGGGCTTCCGGTTATATGCCGTACAGCTGTCACTGTCTCGCACTTGCATGCCAGGTGGTCCTCCAGAGTCACCATGGCCTTCTTAAAGATCGGCTTCTTCTGCACAATCTCGATCTTTCTCACCTGGAGGCCAAAACCACCAAAACATCCCTGTAGGGGCCATATGGCAGGATCCCAGGCCCAAACTGTCTGCCCTTCCCATCCATGTTCCCTGGCTGGATCTTTCCTCGAAAGCCCAGAGAGCAGCCTGCAGGGCAAACACTTTGGCCCAAACAATAGCAGGACCTTGCCCTCTGCCCTTCTCATAGCTTTTCCATCAAAACAAGTCCTCCCGACCTGCAGCCCCCTCAATGCCCCCAGAGAGGGAAAAAGCCAGAAAGGCATTTCCGGGCTGAGCTGGGGCCTGTGGTATCTTCATTCCTGGAGCGCCAGCCAAGGTCAGGGCCTGCGGCAGAGGCGGGAGATGGCTGTCTGAAAGGAAGTGGGGGGGAGGCTTCATCTAGGAGGAAGGTGGGAAGGGGGAGGTCAGCTGTCAGGTGTCCATCCAAAAATCTGGAAGCACTGGGGACAGTGGGTGGTGGGGTGGAGAGCCCAGGCCAGGGGTGGAAGGTGGGCAGGAGGAGAGGCCATGGGTGGACGGCAGGGGAAGGGCATGTGGCCAAGCAGGCAGAGCACTGGCAATGGGGGGTACTGGGCCTTAGAGAGGTGTTTCCATTGCCCAGTGTCACAGGCCGTCAGTCCAGTCAGACCCAAGGGGTGCAGAAACCTTTCCATATGCATCAGAAGACAGCACTGGTTTCACTGACCCTGCTGTGCCCAGAGTGAGACTTGGGAGCTCCCTGGGATAGCCTCTACTCTAAAATTTTCTTGACCTGAGTGTATATAGCCCCAGTCTCTCAGGAAGAAAGGCAAAGCAGCACTCAAGTCTTGCCTGAGGGAGCTGTCCCAGCTCTCACAGGGCCTCCCTACCTGCACGCTCCTTGTTAAAGACACTGTTAGTCAAAGGGGGATGAACAGATGTCAGAAATTCAGGGAAGCCTACAGGCACCTTTCTAGAGAGATCAGAGAATAGGAGAGGGCATTGGAGGAGCCTGAGTTGCTGAGCAGGACAATGTGAGGGGCAAATAAATGTTTGTAGGCCTATCTCTTCAAGGGACACTTAGCGATTTTTATGCCCCTAAAGAAAGGGACCAATATCCATTATTTAACACCTAGCCCTGTCTATGGCTTTGGTGACAGTGGCCATCTCAGAGGACTCATGGTCAACCTCAGCATGCCTGATCAGAGGGAGCTTCCCAAGAGTGACCCTCTCTGAACAGAGCCCAGGAACATGCTGGGAATGCCTTTTGACTCCCCCCAAGGAAGCCTGGTCATTCCCAGAAGGGCAGCCCTGGCCCAGCTGTCAGAACCGGACTGCGCACCTGGACGGGCCGCAGCTGCACCTGGGTGGGGCGGCACTGAACGTTGCGGTTGTTGCAGCAGCCAGAGCAGCGCTGCACCTCCACGCAGGGCGGCCACACCAGGAAGTTGGCATTGGTGGGGTCCACGAGGCGCCGGGAGATCTCGAACACCTCAGTGCGCGTCTTGCACTCTGCAATCACAGCTGGTTCAGCAACAGTCAGGGAACCTAGAGGGGTAGGAACCTCTGTCAGGAGCCGCAGCCTGTCCAGCACCTCCCACCTATCAGAAGAGCTCAGTGGGTGCTCTCTCTCCCTCCCTTCAACTCCAGGGTTAGGGTTTCAAGTCCAGGCCATTATCAGCCATGGGACTCAGGCTGAGCTGCTTGAACCCTCAGTTTCTCCATCTGCAAAATGGGGGTAATAAGATCTAAACCCAGAATCACCATAAAGATCAAGTGAAACCATCTAGAGTGTGGCACTTTGTCAATGCTCAGTGCCTATCCATTTCTTTTTTCTTTTCTTTTCTTTTTTATTTTGTCACCCTCCATAGAGTGCTGTGGCATCACACTCACAGCAACCTCCACCTCTTGGGCTTAGGCGATTCTCTTGCCTCAGCCTCCCAAGTAGCTGGGACTATAGGCACCTACCACAATGCCTGGCTATTTTTTTTGTTGCAGTTTGGCCGGGGCTGGGTTCGAACCCACCACACTCGGTATATGGGGCCGGCGCCCTACTCATTGAGCCACAGGCACTGCCTGCCTGTCCATTTCTTTTTGCTGGCACATACCATTTTATTCTTTTTTTTTTTTTTGAGACGGAGCCTCAAGTTTTCCCCCTGGGGAGAGTGCCATGGCATCACAGCTCATAGCAACCTCCAACTCCTGGGCTCAAGCGAGTCTCCTGCCTCCACCTCCCAAGTAGCTGGGACCACAGGCGTCCGCCACAACGCCCGGGCATTTTTTGGTTGCAGCCATCATTGTTGTTTGGCGGGCCTGGGCTGGGGATTCGAACCCACCACCTTAGGTGTACGTGGCTGGCGCCTTAGCCGATTGAGCCACAGGCGCCCAGCCATACCATTTTATTCTTTATGATCTCACACATTTATGGATTTGCCTGACATGGCCCTTACTCATGTCTGTGTTATCTTGTAACCACTCTTTTCTTTTTTTGAGACAGAGCCTCAAGCTGTCCCCCTGGGTAGAGTGCCGTGGCATAGCTCACAGCAACCTCCAACTCCTGGGCTCAAGCGAGTCTCCTGCCT
>CAUYQV010147180.1:0-19133 GCA_963574575.1 Galagoides demidoff
CGGGCGCCTGTGGTCCCAGCTGCTTGGGAGGCGGAGGCAGGAGACTCGCTTGAGCCCAGGAGTTGGAGGTTGCTATGAGCTGTGATGCCATGGCACTCTACCCAGGGGATAGCTTGAGGCTCTGTCTCAAAAAAAAAAAAAGAAAGAAAGAAAGAAAAAGAAGAGTTAAGATATAAGAGAAATCAAGAATCTAGGGGTTGGGCAGGAATGAAAAGTCATCACAAAGTACTTGGTTACATCAACAGAAGAAGAAAAAAAAATGTCAGAAAGTCAACTAAGGTTAGGAATGAATAGGAGCTATTGTGAATGAGTAGGACAAAGTCTTCAGAGGAGAACAGGATGAGGTGAGATAAAAGTGGAAGTGGATCAAACAATAAAGGTTTTCATGATAATTAAGGCTAGAATTGGACAAGTAAAACCTGCAGTAGAGGCAGAAAGCAGCAAAAGAAATTCATGGGAAAATCAAATAGCAGGTTGTGTGGACTATGGGAATGTCCAGGATAGCAGTGTGTTGCTTAAAAGTAAAGAATTCAAAGCCAGGCTGCTTGGGTTAATATCCTGATTCTATCACTTCCTGGTCACATAACCCTGGGGAAACTATTCAGTCTAATCGACCTCAGTTTCCCCAGGTGTAAATTAGAAATGATAATAGGTCCTACTTTTGCAGGTTAACATGAAGATTGAGTCAAGGTATGTAAAGTTTATAGAAGCATGACCAGTATTTGGTAAATGCTCAACTAATGCTCATTATTATAATGATGACTGTGAAAAATAGAGGGTATGAAAATTGTGATGCAGCAGCAGAAAAGGACAGAAAATCACCAACCAACATATAGATAATTTGGCACAAAAGCAAAAATCAAAGATAGATTAATAGAAAATCGTTTTCTAAGTTGAAAAAGTCTCATGTAAAATGAGAGAACAACTTAATATAAATAAAACTCCAAACTAATTGCATCTCATTAAAAATTTAAAACTATAATGCAGTAGAGCACCTGTGGCTCAAAGGAGTAGGGCACTGGCCCGATATGCCAGAGATGGTGGGTTCAAACAAGGCCCCAGCCAAAAGCCACAAAAAAAAAAAAAAAAAGAAAAAAAAAACTATAATGTACTCATTGTCCCTAATCATCAGAGAAATGCAAATCAAAACAACCTTAAAAAATCACTTACCTGCAGTGAGAATAGCCTACATCACAAAGTCTCAAAGTTGCAGATGCTGGTGTGGGTATGGAGAGAGTGGGACGCTTTTACACTGTTGGTGGGACTGCAAACTAATATAGCCTCTTTGGAAATTAATATGGAGAGTCCTCAAAGAACTCAAATTAAACCTCTCATTTGACCCCACAATCCCACAAATAGGTGTCTACACAGAAGAAGAAAAATCATTTTATCACAAATACATTTGCACTAGAATGTTTATCGCAGCTCAGTTTATAATCACCAAGATGTGGAAATACCCTAAATGCCCCTCAACTCAGGAATGGATTAACAAGCTGTGATAAATGTATACCATGGAATACTATTTCAGTTGTAAGAAAAGATGGTGACTTTACATCTTCCATATTAACCTCAATGGAACTGAAACACATTCTTCTTAGTAAAGTATCACAAGAACGGAAAAGCAATATATGGTGTATTCAATTTTATTATAAAGCCAGTAGACAATCTAACACACACCCACCTAGGACAAAAACTTAACTCTATTCAAGTTGGGGAGAGGAGGAATGAGGGAGAGGGGAGGGCAGATTAGATTGGTGTGTTCCCACTTTAAGGGCACAAGGTAGGGGTGTATGGCACACCTTTTAGGTGTGGAACACAACTACAAGAGGGACTCTACCTAACATTCAAAAATGGTGGCCAGGTTGTTTGCACCTTCACAATAACCAAAAATTAAAAAACAAACTATATCAAAACAACTAAGGGTATATTATCAATATTTTACCACAAAAAATAAGTGAGGTGATGGTTATGTTAACTAGTTTAAGCATTCCACATTGTGTATCAAATCACACTGTACCCATAAATGTATGCAATTGTGATTTAATAAAAATTAAATTTAAAAAAAGTGAAAGCAGCAGTAGAAATAAAAAACAAACTATAATATAATTGCTGTCATGTGCCACATAACAATTTTTTGGTCAAGAATGGACTACATATATGACAACGGTTTCATAAGATTACAGTGGAGCTAAAAAATTCATATTGCTTACTCAGAGTCATTATAATGTAGTAGGACAACGTATTACTCTTGTTTGTAGTGACACTGGTGTGAACAAACCTACTGAGCTTCCCGTTGTAACAAAAAGTTTAACACATACAATTATTTACATTACATAAAAATAATGATAATAAATGACTGTTACTGGTTTATGTATTTACTTTACTTTTTATCATTACCTTACTCCTACTATAAAACATTCCTCAGTCAAGTCTTTCAAGAGCCATTCCAGAAGAAGGCACTGTTATCAGAGGGGATGATGACACCTTCACACATGTTACTGCCTCTGAAAACCTTCCAATGGGAGAAGATGAGGAGGTAGAAGTCAGTGATATTGACAATCCTGACCCTGGGTAGGTCTACACTGATATGTGTGTCTGTGTCTTACTTTTTAACCAAAACATTTAAAATGTTAAAACAATTGAAAACTTAAAAATGGAAAAAAGGCAATAATATGAGTATATCAAGAAAGAAAATCTGAATACTTAATGTTTTTGTATTTTAAGCTGAGGGTCATTACAAAAGAAGTCAAAAGGTTTACAAAATTTAAATTGTGAAGTTGCAGGAAGGTAAGATTTATTTTTTACTGATGTAAGAAAAAACAATTTTAATAAAGGTAGTATAGCCTAAGTATAGGGTTTATACTTAAAGTTTCTAAAGTTTACAGTAGTGCACAGGAGTATCCTAAGCCTTCACATTCATGCACTTGGCATTCATTGACACATTCATGCACTTGGCATTCATTGACACTTATAAGAGCAACTTATAGTCCTGCAAGATATATTCACGGTAAGCATCCTGCGCAGGTGTGCTATTTTTTATTTTTTATACCACATTTTTATCTTACCTTTTCTATGTTTAGATACACAAATATTTGCCATTTTGTTTCAATCATCTGTAGTATTCAGTACAGTAATATGCTGTCCAGGTTTGTAGCCTAGGAATATGTGTACCATGTAATCTAAGTGTGTAGTAGACTATCCCACCTAGGTTTGTGCAAGTACACCCTATGAAGTTCATGTAATGGTGAAATTTCCTGGCAAGGCATTGCTTAGAAAGCATTATCATCATTATTGATGCATGACTGTATTTTATTTTATAAAAGTATCTAGGTAGTCGGTGGTGCCTGTGGCTCAAAGGAGTAGGACACCGGCCCCAAATGCCAGAGGTGGCGGGTTCAAACACAGCCCTGGCCAAAAAAAACTGCCAAAAAAAAAAGTATCCAAGTAGTAAAGAAAGGTAGGTACAGTTACTCATAAGTAAATAAATTTTAGGCTGGCCTAATAAATATAAGAAATAATAATATACCACATGTAAAATTAAATAATTATACATTAAAACCATGATATACCATTTTCCAAATGTTAAATCAGCATGGGTTGTGCAATTTAGTGACAAGCATGAATCAATACAGACAACTCAGAAAATTGTTTGGCAGTATAAACTAACATTGAACATAACACATATTCTGGAATCTAGCAATTCTTGTTGTAACTATAGACAGAATAATCATGTAAGATATGTGTTCTAAAGAATATGCACTATTATTAGTAGCATTATTTGAAACTGTCTGAATTAGAAATAATTCATATGTCTATCAAGAAAAAATAGATGAATAAATTATGGTAAAGTAATAGAATAGAATACTATACAGCAATGAAAACAATAGTATTACCATTGTATACATAACAAAGCACAAGTGAAAGAAGCTGAATTCAGGAGAGTATATACTATATTATCACATTTCACTTAAATATTTAAATAATACAACTAAATCAAAATTAAAGGTGTGTGTACAGGAACAGTGAAAAGGAGTGTCTAGGAAAGGGCATAAGAGCTTTCTTGGGAATAATGTAAAATATAATTAATATACTGTTTACTCCGCTTGATTATAAATTTCATGGATGTGTTATCTTTTTAAATATCTGTCAGTCTTCATACATATAATTTGTATACTTTTCAGACATATGTTATACTGTAATAAAAAATATTTACCTAAAAATTATTAATCAGGCAGGATGTGATGGCTCATGCCTATAATCCTAGAACTCTGGAAGGCTGAGGCAGGTAGAGTGCTTGAGCTCAGGAGTTTGAGACAAGCCTAAGCAAAAGTGCAACCCATCTCTACTAAAAATAGAAAAATTACCTGGACATGGTGGCATATGTCTGTAGTCCCAGTTATTTGAGAGATGGAGGCAAGAGGATTGCATGGCCCCAGGATTTTGAGGTTGCTGTGAACTAGGCTGATGCCATGGTAGTCTAGCCTAGGACAACTGTCTCAGGAAAAATTATTAAGTAGATACACCTTTGTGAACACCATGTCAGTTGTCTAAGCTGCTTTGACAAGAATATAGGAAATAGCCATTCTCTGATACATTTGGGAAATTCAAATTTATGCAATTTCTGGAAGATGAGATGTATAAATTATCAAAATTTAAAGTGCACTGGTGCTTTATCCAGAAATCTGTCTCAAAATTTATCCAGCAAGTATTATTGCATTAATTGGGTCAATGAATGAATAAGAAATTTTACCGCAGCACTTTTGTAATAATAAAATACTGTAAACAATACAAGTGTTCATCAAATTGGTTAATTTATGGGCCACTAATATAACAGAATATAATTCAATCATTAAAAAGAATTCAAGGATATAAATGTTTGGGATTTATATGAAAATATTTCCAAACTATGTTTTTTAAATGAAAACAAAGATTAGTATGATTCCATCTCTATATAAAAGGAATATATACATACACAGATACATATAAATAATGCTTATGTCAGTTAGTATTATGAGTGTAGTATAATGTATTCATTTTCATTGAGAGATATATATTTATCTTTGAAAGAGAGATATATGTTCAGAAAATAGCTAAAATCATGGACAAAAATTTCATTAATAATTTTTTTCTGGAAATGAAAATATGGAAGACATCAGAAACTTTTTCTTTTTTCTTTCTATATTATTTAAACTTTTTATAATAATTGCTTATATACTTCAAAAATACTAATAAAAATGAAGATAGTTTCTGGCAAGCTGTAATGTGACAAAATCAAAAAGAACTACTCCACAATATGCTTCATACCTCAACTTCCTGCTTCCTCCACCAGGTTTTGATCTTGGCCTTTAACCATGACCTCAAGTTTAGTTTTTGCTTCAGTCAATACTTGGCACATTCCTTTTCACCACCCAATAATTAAATTGTACTAGCTCTTAGCTCCATCTGGCTCTATGAGCTTATGACATTTATCTTTTTCACCTGACAAATGACCTTCACTTTACTCCTTAAATCCAGGCCTTCCTTCCAAATGTAATTTTTCTTTAGCTCATTGCTCTTCAGAAGTATTAAGAATCATGATTGTGGTTTCAACGTTCCTATGCCCAACTTTGAGATCCATAATCAATATTTAATGATAATTAAATTTTATTAAACCTTGGTTATGTGCCGAAGGTATTGTATAAGTCCTTTTAGCCATTGAATTATTTCATATAATCCTGACAACCTTGAAAAGTAAGTGCTATTATAATTGCAATATGATAAGTAAATAACGGTGTACATTATATTTATCTAATAAGTTTTAGAGTTTAGATTTTAACGCGAAGATCATTTGATCCAAATAGAACTGATGCTTTTAACCACTACATGATAACCATATTCATGATTTTATTCATTCCTAATTTCATTTTTCCTTTTTTTTTTGAAACAGAGTCTCACTATGTTGCCCTCAATAGAGTTCAGTGTTATCACAACTCACAGCAACCTCCAACTCTTGGGCTTAAGAGATTCTTTTGCCTCAGCCTCACAAGTAGCTGGGACTACAGGTGCCCACCACAACGCCTGACTATTTTTTGGTTATAATTGTAATTGTTGTTTGGCAGGCTCAGGCTCAGTGCAAACCTGCCAGCTCCAGTATATATAGCTGGCGCCCTAGCCGCTGAACCACAGGTGCTGAGCCCATTGTTCTTCATTTTTATTTATGTTATAGTCCCTCTTTTCTTGAACATTTCTCAAAGAACTAACAATAATTGGTCATTGTTCTTATTAACACTGAATGTGCAAGGAAAGGTATGTTTTCCCTTGTAATATTTGCTTCCTACTTTGAGTCCTCACTAATTTCCATTTTCTTAGCTTGATAAAAATATTAAAAATGAAACATCAATTCACTGATGCTATTATGGTCAGCAAACATTATTGTAAGCCATCCATAATCAAATCTCACTTCGTAATTATATAGCTTGGTGCAAAATGTAGTAGTTTAAGAGTCAGAGTCACTGGGCATTAGCAACAAACAAAAAAAAGGTACTTGGATCTCAAAAGGAATGTTTACCAACTCACCTAGAATTTTAATTTAAAATATATATACATATATTATATTCACAATTTTTTCTTCTTAAAGACTAACACGTTCATATATACTTTTCCTTTTAGAAATTTTATACTGATTATAACATTACAGAATGGGCAGCTATGATTATTATTAGGGAGAGGAAGACAGAAAGAGAGAAAAAGACAAAGGCAAGAGAGAGGGAGAGAGAGGGGTGGTAGGAGAAAGAAAAAAATCTAGTCCATTTAATAAACTACTTCCAGAAAATTTAGTGAATTTCCCATTTTTCTGGATAAATCTAAAATATCTAAAGATTTCTTGCTTCTTTAATGTTTTATAAATTGTTTTTCTTTTACTTGCTGCATTGCTAAAGAACCTGACCCCCGTAAAAATACTTGATCATTTTGGCCCAAGATATTTAATCCCTTTATTTGGTGTTCCATTTTTTATGAAAGTTTGGCAAATGGTATTCATGAAGTCTAACTGGAGGGTTAATCAAGGCATAAGACCTCCCCTTCTCCTAGAAGGAATATGGTAATAAATGGTGTGGCCATGTCTGTGTGTAACAAAGAGAAAAATCATTGGAATGTATAACTCGTGATATCACACTTATTCTTTACAAATTAGAAATAAGAAAATATTAATATTATGCTTTTGGATAGAAAAATAATTTCTTAAAAAGGATCAAGATGCATTAGTGATAAAGAAAAAGGTTGATAAAACCTTATAGGACAGAGGGGAGAGTATGATACATGTATAGTCCAAGTTATGAAAGTAAAAGAAAAAAACTGCTAACCGAGAACACTTTATCCAGGAAAACTATCCTTTAAAAATTAAATGAAGACAAATACTTCCTGGGGTGGGGGAAGGCAGTAGGTAAAAGGGTATTAAAAAAATGCTAAAAGGGCTGTGCTTGGTGGCTCATGCCTATAATCCTAGCACTCTGGGAGGCAGAGGCAGGTGGATTGCTTGAGCTCAGGAGTTCAGCACCAGCCTGAGCAAAAGCGAGACCCTGTCTCTACTAAAAATAGAAAAACTAACTGGCTTTGTGACAGGTATCTATGGTCCTAGCTACTTGGAAGACTGAGACAAGAGGATCCCTCAAGCCCAAGAGTTCAAGGTTGCTGTGAGCTATGATACCACAGCACACAACCGAGGGCAACTGAGTTAGACTCTGTCTCAAAAAAAAAAAAAAATAGTACAGTGCAAATCCTGGAAAAGAAAACAGTACTGAAGATTGTTCCTGGGGGATTATCAATCTCTTTTATACCAGTGCTTAAATATTTTAATTTTTTAATTTATGGTTTTGTAGTGAGCAGGTATAAATAAACCTACATCAAAGGCTTGAGGGAGATGAAAGGCCAAAGAAAGAGGGTGACAAATCCAGTTAGTTTCTCAGAAGGAAATATTTAATAGGGACTTAGGAACAGAAGCCCTGTCTTGGTTTGGCTGTGAGGCAGGGGATCCCCTTATTACCCCTATAACAAATATCTTTTATGTAGCAAGCTTTTAGGGAAAACATGTACAGGTCACACTTCTTTGTGAAACTCCATGACCATTGGGGAGTTTAGATAAACATCTTTATAGGATGCTAGTTATGCTATGAGCATTGTCTTAAGACCTTGCCACAGAACAGCTTGGTATGTGATCAGTCAACAGAGCAGCTTTGCTTCAAGATGGTGTCAGTTACCACACAACTGGCTGTAATCATAAACTCCATCCCTGCACAGTATGGAAAGCCTTTTCTCAGTCTTATTTGTGTGTGACCACATGGAATACAGTTAAATCAGTGGCAAGGTATTGAAGTTTCTCCCACATGTCTTGCCACATGTTCATGTCCCATACAAGCTTAAGCATAATCATTCACTTTTTTTGTTCCCATTGGACTAGCCACATAAGTAGTCTTTTAAATACAGAGCAGTTATAGGTGCAAATATCAGGTTCCAGGACTCATGTGTGATTACTAACGAAGCAATTCACAACTCAGCCCACTGACTATTTTGAGGTATGTCTATTTCTATCAGTGGTCCAAGTACAGGGGTTTGCCTACTGGAGCCAACCATATACCAGGTATCATCTATGATGGATAACACACCTTCTCATACTGGGTCAGGCAATGTAGGAGAGGGGGTAGAGAAGTGTTCTCTGATTGCTCATAGACACCTGGACATAATACAGCATGCAATTCTGAGCTATAGGGACACATTGCCAGAATACTTTGATGTTGTAAACAAGCATGCTGTTTATTCATGGGCTACAGTGGAAGTGGGTCATTTGAATTTCCTTCTATTCACCCCTTTTTTGGTATACCCATTCTTATATCCACAACAAGGGTCTTGGTTAATGGTTCCAACTGCTGTGAGCACAATATACTGTTAGCCTTTGTTACTCAATGGTAGAGAATCTTCCTTTGCTACTTTGCACTGTTACAACAAAATCCTCAAGGAAGTGATTTACCATATTCTGCTTGCCAGAAGACACAACTCATAACCTCTGGAGAAGCAGTAACATCAAAGGAATAGATATGTCCTTTAAAGAGATGACTAAGGCTGCTGTCTACTGCACTTTCATTTTAGTCTCTTCAAAATCTTCTTGATGAGGTGCATCCCTATCCCAAAGTACCCCTTCTCTAATAAGTCTAGGAGTGTTCTCAGTCACTGGGTGAAAGAGGGGGAAAATACTCTCCAATAACTAAAAAAATCTGACAAAAGGTTTGGATTCCTTTTATGGTTTTCAGAGTGGGAGATTGTTGGACTTTGTTAATTATTGTACCTGGTAGTAAAGGAGTCTTACCTGACCTAAAAACTCCACTATAGGCCATAGGTCCTGAATCTTCTGAGAGTTGATTGCCCATCCCCATTCCCAGATTAGCACAGTATTATAAGACTTTCCTAACACAATAAAATCTTCAGAGGTTAACATAATGCCATTCACGTAATGAAATCTGGGTAGAGAAGATGAAAATGAGAGCAAAGACACTTCTCTATTCACCATTCCATGATGAATCCTGGGACTGTGAAGATGTCCCTGGGGCAATACTCAAAATATCCTTGGTAACCTCACCAGATGAAAGCAACCTGGTCTTGTGATTGTTTGATGTGTACTTTTTTTTTTTTTTGAGACAGAGCCTCAAGCTGTCACTCTGGGTAGAGTACCACGGCATCATAGCTCGCAGCAACCTCCAACTCCTGGGCTCCAGAGATTCTCCTGCCTCCATCTCCCAAGTAGCTGGGATTACAGGTGCCTGCTACAATGCCTGGCTATTTTTTTGGTTGCAGCCATCATTATTGTTTGGCGGACCTTGGCTGGATTCAAACCCACCAACTCATTCAAACCCTTACCTGCTTGAGTCATCGGCACCAAACCTTCTTGATTATTTGAAGAGAGGAACGCTGAAAGGCATTAGCTAAATCTAAAACAGCATGACCTGTCACTAGCTAAGACACTATGTGGTCAACTACCTGAGTAATACCTGGTCTGACTAGTAAGTCTGCCTGCTTGTCCTAGAAAAAGTGGTCCATATCTCATTACCAAATATCACTAGGGCCACCTGATGGCTCAGGGGAGCACTTTGAATGTGTCCCTAGTGATTTTCAGCAATGAGATACGTAGCACTTTTTCTAGGATGAGTTTGTGAACTTAATTATCAGACTGAATTGGGAACTACAGCATATATGGCTAGGGTTACCTTGCTCTATCCTTAGTCACCCCCAGTCTTCTGCGAGATACTGTCTGGTTTCTATTCAGGACATATATAACAGTTAAAGGGACATTTTGCTGTGTGGATAATATATGTACCTTTGCCAGTCCCTTAATAGTTGTGTTTATTTCACCATGCTCTATCCCAGCCAATTTGTATTGTTTAACTTTGATAGCCCCCCAGGGATAGGGAGTTCTAGGGGTTCCCGTTTTTCTGTTCCCTGAGAAGAACCTTTTCTGTGTGCATCTTCAACATAAATTCTCCCATTGAAGTTTTCAGAATCTTTCCTAATAGAATATCTATGTTTAAAATGTTTTCTAGAACAGGGGAAATAAATACCATTTGTGGAGCAAAGGGAGCTGTTCCAGCATCCAGATATATAAAGTTCTTTCATCTGAACATTTGTTCCTCATGACCATCAATGACAACCCACTGACAAAGATGTCTTTCCATATTTCTGTGGATTAAAGCACCTCAAGATCTACCAAGATAATAGTTTTCTTTATACTTTTGGAGGAATAGTAAATGGTGAGTTAGTTCAATATGGGTCTCTGGTTGCCCCATTTTGCTAGAACATGGGTTGGACCTTGGCCCCACTCCCAATCTCAGGACTGGAGTGGTATCAACCCATGATTGACCAGGTCAGTAGAACAAGTAAAGGTTAAGTCTCTTTGTGTGCCTTCTAAGCTTTCCTTGTCTGCCTGAAAGCACATGGCAGGGACACAACTGCTGCTCAGGCTGTGGCTCCCTCTATTAGGCTGTGGCTCCCTCCATCAAGCTGCTAATACACCATTAGGTTGTTTGTCTTGTTTTTTTCTTGGGATGTTCCTGCTCCCAATAATTCATGCCATATTTGCTTCAACATGACTCTTACTGCTCTCTTTCCTTATTTCCCTTCTTCTGTGGGGTTTTCTTTTTCCCCTTTGTTGGCTTTTTTAGATTAACAAGTGGACCGTGCTCCTGCCTCTTGGTTGCTCCTAACTCTGCTGTGGCCTCTGCCACATCATATACATCCTTTTTACTATAGGACTCAACAAAGATAGCACAGGGCTATGCAATTATCTCTTTTCTTCCAGTAGCAATTTACTTTCCATACCAGTATCCAGAAGTAAAAATTCTTTCACCAGGTCCTGTGAAAATTCAACCATTAGATGATTTGCCTCATTTCTTATTCTAAGAGAAACCCTGGGCCTCTTAAGTTGACTTCCAGGAGATCATCCATCCTGATAATTTCCGTCATTAGGCCAAGCCTTCCTATTATGAATAGCTAGAATGATCCTGTCCCTAAGGATCATTCCTTGTGTTTGCTTTGTTATGAAGGTGTTGCTGTAGGGCTGCATGGGTGGTGCTGCCACTGATTTTTCTGCTACATTTCAAGAAAAAAAAAATGGCCCTCCATATCCCCCATAGGACTACCCAAGCTATCAAGGGTCCTCTAAGTATTTGATTAAAGGCCTGTGTAATCTCTAAGAGTCTGCACGGTGTATTCCCTGCTAGTGAGTCTCCCGATTTCCTAAATCCCATTGCTGCAGATGTTAAGTTTTCCCTTTCCTTTGCATGAGGGTTGAGCTACTGGTGATCCCAGTTGCTCTCCTCCTCTATGCCTTCTAGTTCATCAGAGTCTTTTTCTCTTAACATCCCCAAGGAGGCCAGGTTTTCACATCTCAGTTGGGCTTCCTAGTGATAGCTCTGAGTTTGGGTTGTTTCCATTTCTTTCCCTTGATGCAGAGATATCTACATCATAACTTTTCAACTTTTGACTCTTGGTCTTCAATTTTGTTTTAAAAGTGAGCCAAAGAGAAAAGTGAAAGGCACACCTCCTTGTCTAGTAGCAATTCATCTCCTGGCTCTTAAGTGTGCATGTCTTTTAAGTTGGGCATTTGTTGCCAAAAGGATGGTGCACAGAAGTGGTCAACCCCATAGACCTTATTTCAATAGGCTATACAACAGTCAGCTAATAACTGCTTTATCTCAACAGGCATTTTCAGGGCATCCCTGCACTCATGCGAAGTCCACAAGCATCTAACCGGTGCACCACTTCATCCCACATAGGGTATCTTGGCATCCTGGAATTTCCCCAGCTTGGTCTCTCAGCTGCCAGAGGGCTCATCAGATGTTCTATGGTGAATAGATGTATTCAAAGCTACCACCAAAGTTGAAGGAGTTGAAAGACCAAAGAAAGAGGCTGACAAATCCAGTTTCTCAGAAAGAAATATTTAATAGGTACTTGTGAAAAGAAGCAATGCCCCCAGCAGCTGCCCTTCAAAAGTATCCTTTTTATAGCAAGATTTTAGGATAAAGACAAGTGAAGCTGCTCATATCTCAGTCTTTCTTTCTTTCTTTATTATTATTACTATTATTATTATTATTATTATTTTTGGCAGTTTTGGCCAGGACTGGGCTTGAATCCGCCATCCCTGGTATACTGTGCTGGCACCCTACTCCTTGAGCCACAGACTATGTCTCAGACTTTGTTACTGAAACTCATGATTAATGGAGAGGTTAGACAACATGATTTTGAAGGCTTGTCCGGGTTACAGGCATTGTCTGAAGACCTTGTTGCAGAACACCCTGGTATGCCGGAGTCAAACATTTGTCATCATGGAAATTTTGTTTCAGGAGAGCATTACTCTTGCCAAGCAATGGGTTCTTCTCCTAAATTGACACACAATAATTATACATATTTATGGGGTACATAGTCATGTTTCCATACATATAATGTTTAGTATTCATATCAGGGTCCTTGACATATTCATCATCTTAACTTTTTATTTTATTTTATTTTTTTATATCATCTTAACTTTTATCATTTGTGTTGGGGAGCATTCAATACTTCTTTCTAGCCATTTGAAACTATGTAATAGATTATTGTTAACTATAGTCACCTTACACTGGTATAAAACACTAGAACGTATCCCTCCTAGCTAGCAGTAATTTTTATACTTTTTTTTTTGTTGTTGAGGATTCATTGAGGGTACACAGAACCAGGTTACATTGATTGCTGTTATTAAATAAGGACACTCTTATAATTGTATCCTGCCCCCAAAAGGTGTACCACAACCCTTGTCCCCCTACTCCCTCTCTCCTTCCCTTTCTCAGCTCCCCCCATCCCTACCCCCACCATGTACTAGGACTTTAATTGTCCTCATATCAGAATTGAGTACATAGGATTCTTGTTTCTCCATTCTTGTGATGCTTTGCTAAGAATAATGTGTCCTAAATCTATCCAGGTTAAGTTTTTATTCTTTAACAAATTTCTCTTTATCCCTACCTTCACTCTAACCCTTCAAGCCTATGGTATCTCTATTCTACCTTTTATTTCTGTGAGATAAACTGTTTTAAGCTTCTTTATACTAGTGAGAATATGCAGTGTTTAATTTTCTGTCCATGACTCATTTCACTTAATATAATGTCCTCCAGTTGCATTCACACTGATGCAAAGGACAGGACTTCTTTTTCTGTTTTGGGTTGTTTTTTTTTAATTGATACAGTTGAATAGTATTTGGTGTGTTTCTTCATCCATTTGTAAACCACTGCTTAAGTATAAAAGATCATGTGCACACAGGAGAAGGCATTTGTCTTGGGCTTCTCCAAAGCTGGAAGTGAAATTTGATACTATCAGTAAACCCAGACCCCTGAAAAGCAATACCATAATGGAAGATAAGGAAATAATATATGTCCAGCAAAAGATTACAACTAGAAATCATTAACTCTCACTCACAACAGAGAAATAAAAGAGAAACATAAATATCAATCATTCTGAGAATTTCTGATAATAACTTTGCATGCATATATATTAGGAATGATAATTCATATGTTGTATAACTTAAACTTGTAATGACTACGGTCAGCCTTTGCATGTAAAGTCAAATCTTTTCTGAAAGAGAAACCCATAATCCTGACCTTAAAGCAATGGAGTTCACAATAGCCTCGCAATATACATGTAGACTGAGCCAACACAATCCAAATTAGTACAAACAACAAAAATAAATAATATAACCTGCAAAGGCAGCAGACATCACTTAGTACTCACATAGATTGTGCAAATGCTTGTTTCTCAAGGAAAGTTACACAACCAGGTACTTCTCACATTCTTCAACTTTTATTTAATTTTATAACTCTGCTGACATAAATTATTGCATAGAAAATTACAGAAGAATGAAAGGAAATAAAAATTGTCTCTAAGCCCACTCTCCACAGATAAGCCTTTTATCCAACTTATACAAAAATCAAATCAGACTTCTAGCAACTTATCTATTAACTATTATCTATTTATCTATCTTGAAATCATTCTTAAAATCTATGTACAAACATGTTAACAGTGATTAGTTGAGCATTCCAAGTATGAATTATAAATTTCTCCTACATACATTTCTGTGTTTTCCAATTTTAGTTGTAATGAAATTGCATTATTTTATATTGATAAATAAATGTGTAAATAAAACTAATCAATAAAACTAATCTAATATTAGCAACAATTGTAACAGAAAAAACAAATGTAAAAACATAAATATATATGAGTTTATACAAATTGCAAGCCTATTTCCCAGCATATCACAAACTTGTCTGTCCCTCACTTCCATGTCCTAAATTTCAAGATTGATTATGACTTCCTTGGTCTTGGCTACTTTTTGTTGGGTCTTGTTAGGAAATGAATGACAATCCTTCATGGAAGTCGAGTAACACAATGAAAACTCTTCTTTAAATGCTTATTCTCACTGTCACAGTCTTTACAGTGCATACTCTCTTTAAGATGTTTTCTCTGGAAGACAAACAGGAAGAAATTGCAGGGCAGGAAATCTACTAAATCGCTGAATTTGCATATGAAATTAAAATCTCATCAAAGAGTGAAATTCCTTAACATGTACTTAGAATTTCAGTAATGTTCAATAACACAGTTAAAAACCAGTGGAAGAAAGCTGTGCAAGGGAAACAGATTTTCAAGAATTTCTTCAATGGATTATTCTCCCAATTTGTCTATGTGGCTCTGAGGTTTCTCCCTTTCTCACCACATTTTAATTGCTGTAATATTCTCAAAGAGGCTTGCTTTAGTTTGCTGTTTCCTAGAATTAGGGTAAATGAGTGACCCCAGGAAGAGATGCACATGTTTATCATTCCAAACATGAACATGAGTTTGTTTTCTAACACAGTAAAATATACTATTTCTATGGCATAGCCTATAAAATACAAGATAAAGAAAATGATGAAAGATATCAGCACTTTCATTGCCTTCACATGAGCTTCAGTGTTGGGGTCTCTGAATCCTGTGGCGTTGATTTTCATCTTCCTTTTGTGTCTCCAAAGGGAGATGATTAACAAGAAACATGTAATTAAGGATAGTGTAAAGACAAAAAAGACTCCTATATTTCGCAAAACCTGTTGAATAAAGTATTCATTTTTATGCAAGTTGAATTGCCAGGTTGTGTTTCTGTTCTTCATTTTATTATCATTAAAAGCCTTCTTGACTTGTAGAATCATAATTAACCATGAAATAAGCAAAGATCCCATCAGAAGAGAAAGAATTCTATTGATTCTCATTTTCAACCAGAAGAATGCACAGTGGGAAAAGTTTGCTATCTTCAGGAAATAGAAGATATTGAGGCTAGTGGCAAACCAGATGCTTGATTGATTGATAATTATCCACATGTAGCTAATATATTCCATTAGTTTATGAGAGTTATCTCTATCTGGAGGGAATACCCAAATAAAGCCATCTATTATTATTATCCATATCAGACAAATTCTAGAAATTGCTAAGCCAGTGAGAATAAAACCGAGTATAGAAAGCTTCCTCTTGACACAGTCGATGCAGTACACAAGTGCAATAAACCCATTCCCTAAAACTCCCAGGACGGACACAATAGCTGTAATGACAAAAAAGATGCTTTCCACTACACTTAGCATATTGTTCAATCCTTAACTTAGCTTCTGTTACATCTGTTTTAGATTACCTGTCGCAGACTGGACATACATTGGCTGCTCAATGGAAGAATGATTTTCTTCTCTTTCATTATATAAAGCTTAAAAGTGCCCCAGCAATGCCTGTGATAAAATTAGAAATATCTTCATGGACACTCCTCCAATTACATCTGTAAAACTTAGCTCATTTAGGAAATGTGTGTCCACCCTCAAAGCTTACCTACAGTTTGTTAAAATGCAAATGAAAGTTTCTGTTTCATATATTTTACATGTTCTCCTGAGACTATTTTGCATTCATTGCATTGAATTAAAGAATGAAAGTCAAACAAATAACTACAGGATACAAAACACAACAGGAATAAAAATTTGACTTGATCTTTTGCAACATCAAATCATCCTCACTTATATTGTTTGTAATCAAAGTTTATATATATAAATACAAAGTGCTATATAGAAGAAATGAACTTAGCCGTTGTAGACACTTACTTTGAATGCATAATTTTATTTTTTAATTTTTTTTTTTTTTGCAGTTTTGGTCAGGGCACTGTTTGAACCCACCACCTCTAGTATATGGGGCCCAGCACCCTACTCCTTTGAGCTACAGGCACCACCCCATAATTTTATTTTTAATTACAATTTTAGTTCAACTCTGGGTATTTTAAGTTTTACAAATATTATCTCACAAAATTGTTGGCAGGGTTTTTATCCTGTTATTGTATTCATGAATGCAAAAGATTATATTCACAACTATTCACATGAAAGGCTCACTTTATAGTAATTTTCTCATTTTAGCTTTGCAATAAGACTTCAAATATTTAAGACAGGGACTATATTTATCTTTATGTAAAAAATTAATAATCTTCTTATAGAAGAGCTACTTCCCAGTTATTCTGGTACAACTCTCATAAATGAAATCATACCATGAGTTCACAATGGGATATCATTGAGCAAAGGAACAGCTTGTGAATTATAGTTAGCAAAATAAAACAAGTCAACCAATGAAAAGCAAGCAGCAAACAGAGAATTCACAGGGACTGCACATACTGGAATGATCAGATGAGAATATGCATAGATGTATTTACTGTGTACATGCTGTTTAAAAAACAGGATGCAATTTCAGAAAAGAGCAGCAACAAAAGACTGTCAGAAAAAATGGGAACATTGGGGGACAATATTTGTAGGAATGAAGAATAAGATTGCATTAAATGTAAATGGACTAAATACTTCAAGTAAAAAAAAAACCTAGTATCAACAAAGATTTTAAAACTCCAACAATATACTGCTTACAAGAAATACAATTTAAACATAAAACATCAGAAGGCTTGAAATTACAATGATAGAAAAATAGACAATGCAAACATTACTCAAAATAAATCTGGCATAGTTCTATTGATTTCATGAAAAGTAGACTTTTAGTTAAAAATCAGCACTAGAGGACAAATGAGGAGCATGTTTTATGATTATAAAAATGCTCAATTTAGCAAGAAGTTATAACAGTTCTAAATTTTATGCAACAAATAATCTAGAAAACATTTTGAGCACTAAGAGAAAAAAAATCAGACAGTGAATTCCTACACTCACCCTACAGAAAATATTTTTTTGTATAACAAGCTCATATGCAGCTTGTCGCAGTCAGACTTTCTGCTGAAACTTGTGACCACTGGAGAGATTACAGAAGCATTTTATGGAGGGCCCTTTTACTGTGGAAATTACCTTAAGACCTTGCTAGGGAATACCTTTGTATGCAAGATCAATGAACCAGGAAGTTTTGTTTCAAGGTGACATCATTCTTGTCATGTAATTAGCTATTATCCTACCATCCAGAACTCCATAGTATTGACAGACATTTTGGAGTCTTTTTGTGTGTGAATACATGAAAGAGAGTCTCCAACATGTCTAACCCATATTCATATCCCATACTAGTTAGTGCATAATCATTCACTATTCTTGTTCCTATTGAACTAGCCACATAATTAGGCTTTTGAATATAGCCCTGTTATCACTGCAAATGCCAGATGCCAGGGTTCATGTGTGATTACTAACCAAGCAACTCACAATTCACCTCACTGACTACTCTGATGTATATCTGTCTGTGCCAGTGGTCCAAGTACAGGGGATTCCCTGCTGGAGCCATCTGTACACCAAGCTTCATCTTGGATGGGTAACATTCATTCTTTTACTGGGTCAGACACTGGAGCAAAATGGGGTGGCAAGGTGTTCTTTGGACCTAACAAGTCTAATACAGCATGTAATTCTGGGCTTAAGGGACTTAGTCCCACAGCGCTCCAATGTTGTAAATAGGTATGCCATTTATTCAGTGTTGATGTCTAGGCTGCAGCAGAAGTGGGTTATTTGAATTTTCCTTCTATTCATCCTTTGATTGATAGAACCAGTCTCACAGTCACTGGAAGGGTCTTTGTGTTGCCGTACAACACAATGTGTACTATATTACTGGCACTTGCTGATAAAAGGTAGAGTATCTGGCTTTGTCTTCTCCTCATAATTATGACCAAAATCCTAAATAGAGTGATTCACCATACTCTGGTTGCCTTAAGTCACACTCATACCCTTAGAAGTGGCAGTGATATCAAAGGCATAGCAATGCTCTCTAAAGGGGTTCTTAGGTCTGATGCACTAGCACTTTTGCTCATTCAGAAACTTCTTGCTGCAGCGTGTCCCAGTCCTAATGTGCCCCTTTTCTAAGAAGTCTACACGGTGGTCTTAATCACTGAGCTAAATGGCTCGGCGCCTGTGGCTCAATCGGCTAAGGCGCCAGCCACGTACACCTAAGGTGGCAGGTTTGAATCCCCAGCCCGGGCCCGCCAAACGACAATGATGGTTGCAACCAAAAAATGGCCGGGCGTTGTGGCGGGCGCCTGTGGTCCCAGCTACTTGGGAGGCGGAGGCAGGAGACTCGCTTGAGCCCAGGAGTTGGAGGTTGCTATGAGCTGTGATGCCATGGCACTCTAC
>CAUYQV010147181.1:0-23232 GCA_963574575.1 Galagoides demidoff
ATAGGGTGACCAGATTTTAACATTTGTAAAGTGGGACAACATGGCTGGGGGTGGGGCGGGGGTAGGGCAGGGGACTGGACGGGACAGGGCCTGACAACAATGCAAACTTTGATAAGCAGTTCTCGATAATCATTTCTCAACAATTATTTGTTATTATTACAGTTTAACATTATAAAATTAACAAAAATAATATAAAACTCATATTCTGGCCAAATAGCCACATGGCAGCCAAAAACTGTATATTCTCTTACTGTTCTCCCGCCCATTCATGCATTCTTTCCAAAAATCAGGACTTTTTAAAAACGCCACGGGATGTGGGACAAATTATTCAAAAGTGGGACTGTCTCGCCAAAAGCGGGATGTCTGGTCACCCTGCCTTGAGAAGACCTGTACTCCTGGACCTCGCCCTTTTCTGGTATCCTCTCTCATTCCCCCCTTTTGAGACTCTAATATATTTTTAATTTGGGGTCTCAATATCAGCTTGTTTTTGTAGGTTCTGATATTAAATACTTTTTAGCACTAAGGTTTTAGGGACTGTGACTTTTCTTGGGTTCTCTACTCAGGCCTTAATAGTACTGTAATGGTGGGCTAACATACATACAAGTTTTACTTTTCCCTATGACATTTTCCCTCTCTTTTCTCAAAGTTCAAAGTCCAATTAAGACAAGTCCCTTGAGGAGTTTCCTCAGGCTTCAGCCATGCATTGACCAGCCAGTTCCCAGTATGTGGCTGGAGCAGGGCACATTGACTGTCTTAAAAGTTACCTTTACTTTCCAAGGGGCAGTGAAGTTCTATTCAGCCAACTGTGATGGCTCCAGGTGAGGATTCCTTCCACCTTCACTGCTGTGCATGTGGTCAGGATGATGGTGTAAAGTCCATTCTACCTTGGTTTCAGGGGGACCAGTTCTAGACCTAGACTTGGTCCCCTTGATTCTCCAGAGAGAAAGGATGTACAGACACAAAAGACTAAACAGAACCTGGTTAATTACCCCAGTAGAGATTTTCCTTGCTACTCTTTCTGGGGTTTTTGTCTTTTTAGTTTAGTCTTTCTCAGTTCTTTAGGAGTTCCCGCTAAATTGCAGAGAATTGACAGAGAATTGACAGAGGCCTCTTTGAAGAATACCAGTGGCAAGGCCTGTATCTAAGTAAGCTTTGCTTTCTGGCAGAGTTTACCAATTTCTGCTCTTATGTTCCTGTCCGTATACTTTACTCTGTCTAAGCTTTAAGGCCTACAAGTTATGCAAACCTTTAGCTTATTATTTGTACTACTGTTAAGAAGGCTAGCCTATTGTCAAATTTAAACCAGAGTGGCAACCTAACCCATGCTACAATTTCTCTGGGCAATACTTTTGCTAATTCAGGAGTCCTTGCAGTGTGGAGCTCATGCCATGGGACCTCAGGATCAGCTACCCTTGTTCACATCCTGCTCGGTCCAGCTCCTCTTAGGTAGGGGCAGGTTCTCTTCTGGTTCCACAGCAGGCTTCACTCTGCTATAATGGATCCGGACAGGAATTTCTGCTACTCTCATAGCTGTAGGTGTGGTCAGGATAACATTGTAAGGGCCTTTCCACTTCGCCCTCAGAGGAGACATGCTCCAATCCTTGACCCACACCACAGCTCTTGGAGAGAAATGGTGGACAAGGGAAAACAAACTAACAGGACACCTTTCATTCACTCATTCCTGGCAGTGCCTCTGCCACCTTTCCCAGTGCCTGCAACTGCTTCCTTAATTCTACCTCTCCTAATTCCCAGGAGGATCCTGGCAAGCTAGGTGGTGGCCTATGATATAAGAGCTTATAAGGTGAGAATCCTATCATCTTAGTAGGAGTACACTTAATCTTAAATAACATCAAGGGCAGGGAACTTACCCACTATAAGTTTGTCTCCTGGCATATTTTCGCTAAACTTGCCTTGATACCTCTATACATGAGTTCCACCTTTCCCAAACCTTCTGGATGGTAGGTTGTATGGAGTTTCCAGGTGCTGCCAAGGATGTTAGCCATATTCTGGATCACTTTGGAAGTGAATGTTGGTCCACTGTCAGACGCAATCCTCGGTGGGAGCCCAAACTGTGGTATAATGTCTCTCAAGAGTGCCCAGGTGACTACTTGCACCTTCTCAGTGTGGGTAGGATATGCTTCTACCTATCTGGAGTAGGTGCACCTACTTGGTGGTGAACATCACCACCAAGTGCTTGTTCCCTCTACATCTGGGCATTTCAGTGAAGTCTACCTGAAAGTTCTCGAAGGGCATTGCTCCATATGACTGTATTCCTGGGGATACCGTTGGTCCTTGGTGGGTGTTGAACTGGCTGCAGATGACACATCACTCACTGATGGCTTTTTCCAGGGCTTGCGCCATCACATAACTGCTTCCATCAACATACAAGTCCCAGTCTGCATCTGTCCAAACCTGGTCACACAAGTCAGGTCTGCTTGAATACATATTATCTATGAATTCTACAGAGTCATGCTCAGTCTCTCTTCCATTGGCTGGAAGGAGTGTGACTGGGTCAAAAAATGTCCTTTAGTGTCCATTAAAGTGACACAGAGTGGGGTACTTTTACTCTGAGATCCTGCCCTAGAGTCAGTTTATCAGCTTTTTTTATTTTTAATTTTTTTAATTTTTTATGTATTTATTTATTTTTAATTGAATGGTAACTATGTACACTTCTGGGGTACAGTGTGGGGTTTTCACATGCAATCCGAAATACTTCCATCAAACTGATCAACACAGCCTTCATGTCATTTCTCAGTTATTGTTTTAAAACGTTCTGATTCTACTCTTAGAGAGTTTCACTTGTACCACTGTAAGATAAACCTCAAAAATGGTCCCTCTAATCCCCAATCCCCCTCCCTCCACGCACATCTATTGCCATTAGTGGGATAAGTCTAGATCTTCCTCAGACAGGAGTGCCCCCTTCTGATTAGGAAGTCTTCTAAGTCTGGAAGAGAGGGGACAGAAAGGGCCTGAGAAGAGCATCATCGGTTTTTTCCCCCAAATTCAACAACCAGGTCATTTGCCTTCCCTGTGATGTGAGGAGAGAGAGTGGGACAGTCAAGCTGAATCCCCACTTGTGGTCACTTCAACGGTGGGGATTGTGTTTCCTTCAATAACAGTGCCCTTGGTGAGTTGATCTGTGAATCACAATTGACACCGTTTTGCCTGTAGTGTGACTGGTGTTTGTTAGGGGCTTAGAAGGCCTGAGTTCTAGTCCCAGGGCTGCTAATGCCCCATGGTTACTTCCCCAACTCCATAGTCTTTGTTTGTTTATCATAGTGATAATACTACTCACTCATCTAATCTGATTGATGAGAAGAATTGGTAAGATAATACAGATGAAAGTGCTTTATAAAAAAGTAAGTTCTTCATGAAGGTGTTTTTAGCAGCCAGTCCTTGCTAAATGACAAAAATCTGTTTGGAGGATCGGCTAGTAGCATTAACAATGACAGCTACCATTTCCATATGCCTGTTCCTGTTAGGTCACTGAGCTGGGGGCCTTCCATGTCTTCCTTCCACATTCACTTAACACATACTCTCTTTAAATGCCTTTCCTATTCGCTGTATTTAATTCTCCATACTAATGATATACAACTGCAAGCTATTCTTATCCTCAGTGTACTACTTGAGAAAACTGCTAATTTTCCCTTCAAGTCAGTTTAAGCTTTTGCCTTTAACTCTTTGCAAAACTTTGCAAGTTTGTGGCTTTTGCTCACGCCTGTAATCCCAACACTCTGAGAGGCTAAGGTGGGTGGATTGCTTGAACTCACGAGTTTGAGACCAGCCTGAGCAAGAGTGAAACCCCATCTCTAAAAAGTGGCCAGGCATTGTGGCTGGTGCCTGTAGTCTCAGCTACTTAGGAGGCTGAGGCAAAAGGATCACTTCAGCCCAGGAGTTTGAGGTTTGTGTCAGCTAGGATGCCATGGGTGACTCTACTCAGGGTGACAAAGTGAGACTCAAAAAAAAGAAAAAAGTTTATGGCTTTTGCATCTTGGAGAAGAAAGCCTTAAGAACCCTAGATATCCCACACAGAGAAAAGGGAGACGGAATCTTAAAGTCTCTCATTATCAAGGCTTTCACTGAAAATCACAGCACAGCTGTAATAGGTAAGTAGTGTGAGAGATGGGCTCAGGAGGGAGAAGGCAGGTCCTGTGTGTCCGCTCAGTGACAGCAAAGAGACCCTTCTCCTTCCACCTGGCTGCTTTGCTGTTTCTTTGCTCCCTCTTCTCCTTGGGGCTGGCATGGTCAATGGTCTTGTGTCTGGCATGTGGAAGGTAGGAGAAAATAGACCATTCCTGGTGACCTGGATGCTCTCTGGCTGCAGCTCCTCTCTGTCCCCTTCTGCCCCTCACCCGGTCTGCTTGTTTCTCAAGACTCAGCCCCAGGTGACTCTGAAGGAAGGGCTGGATGACCTCTTTCTTCTTTTCATTGTGCTCAGGGGAATTAAATACAGTAGTTAGGCTCCATTCTGGCTTTGCCTCATTAAGAGGTCTCTATGGATAATTCCCAAGAGATCGAATCTCCTTACTCTACTGTGGCAAAGTGAAATTAGTATAAAGTAACAAGAAGCCAGATTAATGTGACCCCAGGAAATCATCCATATAAAACTTATGAGGCCTTTAGCAGGCTGTAAATTGGATTTCAGACAGGGTGAGGGGAGAGGGAAGAATCATGTTAAAAACAATCGGTTTGTAATGAATAGGGCTAATATTTTAGCACTTTGAAATAGAAGAAAACACCAGAGTAAATAACTCAGAGAACCCAATGGCAATATTTTCTAACATGTGTAAATAATTGAAATTGTGATTATAATCCTAAGTGGATTTTTCTTGCTTTATGGCTGCTGGGAAGTGTATTGTTCATTAAGCATCACAAAGACTGTAAATCAAAAGAACAAAGGAGAAGGGGAGGGCAGAGGAAAGAGATTGGAAAGAAAAATGTCCAGTTGAGGGTGATCAGTTGACTAGCTTCGTCTTCAGGCAGGAGAGCCAGTGATCTTGGTCTCTTTGCAACAAAGCAGCCAGGCTGTTGCAAAGATATGTCCATTCACAGGCCATGGCAGGGATAGGAGAGCCTGAAAAAGTCAATCAACAACTCATTAGGTCCGAATAGTGCTTTTCTGGGATGAGGAAACTAACTTCTGAAAGAGGAAAAATGGCTTGGGGGCCGAGAGGATCCCTTTTTTGTTTGTTTTGTTTTGTTTTAGCAGTGGCAGAAATAGAGACATAACAGCACCTCAGGAGTTACACCCATCACTCCTGTTTCATCAAGTTGTTAAGAAAGGATATCATGGAAAACCCTGCCATGTTGTGAGTCCTGAGACCTTCGGGTCTGTACAATGATTGCATCTCTGTTTTCGTGGAGCCTGTTCTCACAGCTTGGTTGCTTGGTTGTCTGCTTCCTCTGGGGCCAGCCAGCAGAACGGATTAACCCCTGTGGTCTCTGGCTTCCTCGAGGAGAGGAAAGCACGTGGTGAGCAGAAAGGTAGTGGGCAGGTTTGGCCACCAGGGAACTGGGCCCATCTCAAGGAAGATACAGATGGCCTTGGACCAGGGAAGCAATACAGAGAGTTGGAACTCTACAGCACACCAAAGCACAAAGAATGGGCTCCTTGGAGTGTGAGTGAACTGTGCATAGGGGCTGTGGATGCCACCTGTCTATTCAACATGGGTCTGGGTAGGGAATGGGAGGCATGTGTCTGGGGACCAAAAGGACTGCAAAGCTCAGGCCCATCTATCCAGTCCTACTTAACCTGGGAAGGCTTTTCAGATTAAATGAGAATTTATATCTTTCCCAGATTAGTGTATTAATTTAATGCATTTTTAACACAATACCATTTTTTAAAATGAAACTCAAGGAAATGCCTCTAAAATTACCTGGAACAATAAACAGAAGAGTAGTTAAGCCAATATTGAAAAATAAGAGTAACGAGTGATACTTATCCTGAAAGTTAATAAAACATATTATAAAACCATAAAAAGTAAAGCAACATGGTATTTGAATAGGTAGTCAAAAAAAAGATCATAATGAAACATTCAAGTCCAAACCATAGAATAAATTAAAATTCAATATATGATAAAACAGAAAACATGAATGATATAGGGAGAGGAATAATTTAGTTAATATATTGTTGGGGTGAATTTGCTTGACCATTTAGAAAAAAAGTTCATTGAGAGTCTCAACACTTAATCACTTAGCAAAGTTCCCACAAAGTTTGTATATATGTGTACAACCATATGTTATGGGTTGAATTGTGTCCTCCAAAAAGATACAACTTTGTTATAATAGCCCTGGGAAACTAACACTATATATATAGTAGTTGATCACCCAAGGGACTGTAACAAACTGGTCAACATATGGAGGTGGTCATCATAAGGAACCAGGTCTACTGTTTTGATAACACACATGTGGTGCATATCTGGTCTATGAGAGTTGGGTCAACTTAAGGTGGTCAATATAGGGAGATGGCCAACTACGGAGGTTCTACTACATTTATATATACATAATTTTTATAGTATTTTTATGATTCATGTGAATTTTTTAATTGAAAAATAAACATATAGTTATGCCGAATAACATGACATTTCAAAATATGTATATGTATATATTCTGAAATGGCTAAATCAAATTAATTAACATATTCATTATTTCACATACTTTTTTTCCTATGGTAAGAACATTTAAAATCCACTTTTTTGGCTGTTTTCAAGTACAGTCACCCCTCAGTATCCATAGGGGATTAGTCCAGGCCCCCCTGCAGATCCCCAAACTTGCAAATCCCTTTTCAAAATGGTGTAATATTTGCATATAACCTACAGACATCCTTCTGTATACTTTAAATCATTTCTAGATTGCTTAGAATAGCTAGTACTAGGTAACTCTATACAGTTATATTGTATTTTTAAAATTTATAATTTTTTGGTTGTATTATTATTTTTTTCCCTAAATATTTTTGATCCATAGTTCGAATCTGGGGATCTGGAATCTATGGACATAGAGGGCTGATTGTGTACAATACGTTGCTATTAACTATTATACAACAGTTCTCTTGAACTCGCTGTTCCTGCGTACCTGAAATTTTATATCCTTAATTTTAATAGTTTTTAATAGTTACTCTGGACATTGAAGGCTGAAGGTAGCTAATTAAATGAAGACACTGGAGTGGCAACTTGCCTTAACAGGCATTAAACATTTTATGATGCGGCAGTGGTTAAAACAAACAAACAAAAAAACCCCACAACAGATTATCAGAGGACAGATTGTGGGATTTCATATATATAAGACATGGGAAAGGAACAGGATGTGGGCAGGCAATGTGGTGCTTCTCCATGTTGACCTCTGTGTGCTCTGCTTGGCTTCCTCAGAACATAGTATCTGAGTTCCAAGAGTGAGCATCCTTACAGAACAAGGAGGATGTGGACAAAATTTGTATGTCCTAGCCCCAGAAGTCATATAGCATCCCATCTGATGTGCTCTATTGGTCAGCTTATCATGTTGAGCTGCTTAGGTTCAAGGGGAGGAGAGGTAGCCTTCCCTCTTCCTGGGAAATGGCAAGGGTCTAGGGAACCACGTGCAATGAAAGATGTTACCCTCATAGGAAAATGGCCTGCCATACTTGAGACTTGGGGAGTGTAAATCGTATGTCTATAAACCATATTGACTCTAGTTTGCTCTGCTCCCTGGGATGCATGGATTTGCTTCTCTCTGAACTATGACTTTACTCTGATCTTGACTTCCTTGTCGTTATCTTGGTGGAAAATGCCTGGATATTAATGACAATCTTAGTTTGTGTCAATGACAAACCATATAGGAAAATATTTGAATTTGATTTCCATCAGGGTTAAAGTGATTGTGGAATTAATCTCTGGCATAACATCTTCAAATCTTAAATGTAGAATTCTAGATTTTTGATAGTTTTAGATAAGATACATATTTGAGGAACTATAAAAGGAACTGTGAACACACCATACACATCTATACTTGCAGCCTCGTAGATAGCTCTGGTTGTGGAATGGCCACAAGAATCTTGAGCTCTCTCAAAATTGTTTTGGGGTTCAAGGCAAGCCTCAGTTTACAAAATCTAAATCACAGCTAAGTTAAGTTTATGGACTGGAAGTAATGTATTATCATTTCTTTGACTTTATCTTTGAAAATTTATTTGTTTGTTTTTTGTACCAGGACTCTATTTTTCTCCTCACACCCTACTTTCTCTATTCAGCCAACTCACGCTTTCCTGGAGTCCTTGAATAATGTAGATGAATAAAATATAAGGTTGGCTTACAGAATATGAAGAATGTCTTCTGACTTCAAAATTCAATTCTGGATCGTGAGAATCAGCTGTACCATATCACATCTCAAGTTAAAGTAAAAGGAAAGAACTCTGGCAAAACTTTATGCAAAGTAAGAACTTTCACCCACCCACCGTATCACCATGGCAGCCACAATTATCAGAAATGAACTTAGGAAAGTAACCTTAACCCCTAAATGGGGTTCTGATGGTTTCATACTGATATTTCATGGCCTGGGAAGCAGCCATTTGCATCAAGCTCAGTAAATTCTTGGTCCTGCAGATGTGGCTCAGAGTTTTCTCCATGTCCCAAATACCAATAAACACAGTCAATATAGCAAATGTGGAGATGGTATAGATTAACTTCAGCTGCATTTATTTAGGCTGCAGTAAAAAAGAAATGAAAATAAAGGGATGATAGCCTTTTAGATAATGAAGGGAAAGGGGACACACAGCCGAGTGATCGCTGAGCACACTGGCTCAGGCCTAACACGGCGCCTGCACATGCAAATGATGAACACAGGCATGTGGAATAATGAACTGAAGGAAGGAAAGAAGGAATTGGGATTATGTTAAAAAATAAAGCTAGAAAAAGTTATGTAGACTAATGCACACGTTAGCATTGAGACATTGTTATATTAAGCAATAAAATATTCATTATTATTACATTGCAGTTTTCACTAAGAGGTATTTTTTTTTCCTACTAGGTCATTGGCATTTGGAGGGACAGGGAAGTTTAAATCCTTTGCTTAGTTTCATTCCATGGAGTTGACTGATGAGTTCTATGAAGACTACGATTTTTTTCTGTGGTTTAACTTCGAATAACTCATCTTTTTGGCATAATGGACAACATTTTAGAATATATTTTTTTCTGCTTCTGATGTCTCCGTGGCTGGTATTAGCTAGGCTTAACACACACATTTTAGAATAAAGTGAAGGAAACTGTTAAGATTGCATTTCCACTCATTCTAAACAGAGGGTGGGGAAATGCAATTGCAAGAATAATAAATGTGATGAAAAAAGTCCTTGAACAGTGTTTTCCCAAGGCACTTGGAGCACTTTGAAGATATTAATTAATGCTTGTTAAAGTCCTATGGGGTAGGAAGGGGGCAAGTATTATTAACTTGTTTTATAGGGGAAATGAAGCAAGAGAGCTTTAATAAACTCCCTGGTATCAAGCAGTAATTACGTAGGAGAATAAAGTGTCAAACCCCAATCTCTTTTTTTTTTCTAAGCCTTGCTCACCGAAGCACAAGTAAGATTGATCTTGAATTACAGTCTCAAGTAAATTTTGGCAAGCCTCATACTTATCTCTTTTACCTTCATATCTTGTTCCTCAGAGCAGGTGTTCTAAGGCCTTTTTACATTCTTCAATCCCCAGCCCTCCACTTCCCTCCCTCTCAGCAAATGAAATTACCTCCTATTTCACAGTGAGCCTTAAGCCATATACGGTGAACTCTCAACCTCCCTTCCCTCTGATTCAAAATTTATTTTTAGCTTCACCCGTGTTCTGTTCATTCCTTTTCCTTGTTTCAGAGTCTCATCGCCTTTAAAAGTCGAGTCTGTCTACCCCTCTTCAGGATGACATGCATTACAGCCTTCTGGGGTGGTGGTGGGGGGAGGCAGGAGACTCCCCCACAGGCCACCTCTGTCCTGTCTCTTTAATCTCTCCTTCTCTTTTAGTTCTTTTCCATCAAGCTACAGTCAAGCTTAAAACTCTCCTTCCCTAAAAATAATTTTCGGCCCTGCTTTTCTTGCAGGCAATTTCTCTATAGCTCGCTCTTTCTGTGATTGTTAAATTCCCCAAAAGTGCAGCCTGTGCTCTGTTCTTGCAGGCTCTCTGCAAAGATTATCTGGCCTGCTCCTGCTTTTCTTGAGAGACAGCAGGAGCTCTGAACCAGACTGCTTGGGTTCAATCCCAATGAGAGTAAGACTGGCCTTATCACTGCTGTGCTCTTCACTGGGAGAAAAGTGATCATGGCTTTCCTGCTGCCTTTCAGGCACTGATTTATACCACCCTAGAAGTTTACAGCAGTTCTCTTTGGGGAGACAACTCATCTGCTTTTATTTTTAAATTTGAACTCACGTCTGAAATACAGATTCATCTTTCCTGTGGAATTCAATTGATTTTATACATTAGTAAGGAGAATGATTTACATTTTTGACATTTAGATTATTTTTCTAATTGGAAATGAGAAAAAGTGAAAGAACAACCATCATCACAAGATAAAACATATTATACCTCTGCCTGTAATGGCCTTGCTACCCATTCATACAGTGTTCAGCCACTTCTGTCAAAACCACTGTACCCATAGAATAGGATAATCACTTAAGTGTGGGGGAAGCAATATTTTTTTAGTCTTTAAGGTAAAGGTAAGGCATATAATTATTTTGCTAATTACATGGAGCTCCCATAAAATTTCTTTCCTACATTTAGTTTACAATCACTGATTATTTAGATAGGAGAGGTCTAACTGCATCATGAAAATTATTGTGGAAAGAGGGATGCATTCTGTTTAAGGGGGGAGAGAGAAGGGTGAGGAAAGGGCTGATGGCATGTTGTTCGTAGTTATCTGTTAACAGATAAGGCACTGTTATGTTAAAAATGCAATTTTATGAATTCTGTACCAAGTGACTGTCAGTCTAAACATCTGATAAAAGGTGTAGGACATCAGCTGTCACCTGGAGTTGGTGGCCACCAGATGGACACTCATTCCCTCACAGACATTTGTGGAACACCCTCTGAGCCAAACACTGGGAAGAGGGCAGTCAATCATTAGGCTCTCTTTCTAATGGAGGGCACAATCTTGGGCACAAGACAGGTGGGTAAACAGTTTACGTGTGAAAAGTGCAGTGGTTCAAGTTTCACTGGAGGTGTGCCGAGATGATGCAGGCTTTGGGGCAAGCACCCCCAGTGGGGGTGCATACACAGCAGCCCTCAGGAGGGAATGGCCCAGCGAGGAGGAGTGGGAGGGGAAAGGCATTTGAAAAGAAAGAGAACAGGGAAATTTGGGGAGGAGGGTCAGAGAAGGGGAGGGAGCAAGATAAACCTGGAAAAACAGACTAAGTCTGGGTCAAAATTGAAAATAAAAATGGGGGTGAGAAAATACAAATAAAGAATTAAGTATTGCAAATAAAAGGTTCTGGCTGAGAATGGAAAATGTGAACCATGACTTAAAAACTCCCGGGAAGATGATTGTAAAGCAGACCGTGTGTGGGTCTGAGTGACCTTGACATAAGCACAATAAATTGCAAGAGCCCAAAAACTCTTTAAATGGTCTGTAAGTCTCCAGATCACAATCTGTTGTTAAATATTCCACATTCTTATATTTCAAGGGAAACTCACTTTTTATCTGTATCTATCTTCATTTCTTTTCCTATGCCCTGCTGCAGGGCAATGCAGACTAGATGTAAGCTTGGTTTGGTCCTGAGATGTCCCTGCCAGTCGCAAAGCTGCATGTGGGCTGCTCTAGGTGTGCTTGCTTTGTGGGTCCAAGTCCAGACTGTCCGTATGTCCAAACGGATCCTTGAATTTTTCCTGCACATGTTATTGCTCTCATGATTTCAAGTGGCTCACCTTTGTAGAAAGGGTTTTCACAGTGAAACTGGAAGTTTTCTAAAGGAATAGGCAGTGCTTATAAAGGAAGAAAGAACTGCTTCTTCACCGGTTTTACAAGGTATCGAGAAATTTCTACAGTGTTTGGCAAATATTTTTGGACACGGCATTGAATAATGAAAAAAATAATACAGCTTTTGAGATGGTTATTTCCTTCCCTTCCCTTTCCCATCCTTCCCCCCACTTCTTCCCATTCTCTTCTCTCTCCTCTCTCTCCTCTCCTCTCCTCATTGTAAGTGATAGAGGAATGGTCTGTAAGTCTCTAGATCACAGTCTGATCTTAAATATTCCATGTTCTTATATTTCAAGGGAAACTCACTTTTTATCTGTGTCTATCTTCATTTTTCTTCCTATGTCTTCCTCTCCTCTCCTGTCATCTCCTCTCCTGTCCTCTCCCCTCCCCTCCCCTCCCCTCTGCTCCCCTCCTCTCCTCTCCTCTCCTCTTCTCCTGTTTTGTATTTTTGGTCTGTTGAAAGAGCAAAACAGAGGAGGTAGTATGTACTTGGTCCACATCTCATCCCATTTGTTTACAGGTATTACATCACAACAATCCAATGACCAATAAGGCAGGATGGGTTACCATCCCTGTTTTACAGAGGTGGAAACTGAGGTCAAAAAAAGATTAAATAATGTGTTGAAGATCCCTGAATTAGTAAAAAAAGCTGTTATTCTAAGTCTTGCTCATCTGATTCTGAAATTTCAAGTTTTTCCCTGTGTCAAGATAATAGTACCTTAAAACACAAGGTCTTGTCTTTCTCCTTTTTCAGTAAAAATCTTATACTTTTCATTGATGTAAAATACAAAAATCAGGAAAGTACACCTATGTTATCACTGTACAGTCTGAGGATTTTTCAGCTGAATGCTCCCAGATCCAGAATGAAGAATCATCAGTTCCCCCCAAAGACTCCTCAGGTTTCCACTGAGTCATGAACCCCCACAATTTTAAGCCTTACTTTAACACAGTAACCAAGAGGGTAAGTTATTTGTGGAAGGATAGATACATATATCAACCACTATCCCAACTTCTAGTGTGGGTTAGTTGTCCCTCTCTGTAATTTATACACGTGGACTCAATTGTCTGTGTCTGGCTTCTTTTGCTCAATACGTGTTATGTTTGTGAGATTCATTGATAACAGTGCTTGTAATCGAATGTTCTCATTGCTGTTATAGTATTCCAGTGCGTGGATATAGACAAATTATCCATTCTTCTGTTGCTGAGATATTAAGTAGTTTCTTGCTTGTGGGTTGTAGTAGACAGAAAAGCAGCTCCACAAAACTTGCATGTCCTAATCCCTGTGAATATGTTACCTTGCATACAGAATGGAATTTATGAATGTGATTAAGTTACAGATACTGAGATGGGGATTTTACCCTGGATTATCCAGGCCTGGAAATGTAATCACAGGGTCCCCACAAGAGGGAAGAAGGAGACTCAAAGTCAGAAAAGAGATGTGATAATGGAAGCAGAGGTTAGAGGGATATGTTTTAAAGACGAAGAAAGGGGCCCTGATCTGAGGACAGCAGTTGGCCTCTAGAAGCAGGAAAAAGACAGAAATTAGATTCACCAACAGCTCCTCCAGAGGAAGTATAGCTCTGCTGATATCTTGATGTTAGCCCGTAAGACCCATTTGGAAATTCTGACCTAAATACTGTGAGATAATAAAATTTATATTGTTTTACAGCATGACTTTTTGTGTGGTAATTTGTTACCCAGCTATAGGAAACTAATAGTTGGCAGTGCCACTACAGAAATTCTAGTACATGTATTTTGGTGAACCTGCAGCTATACCACTCCCTCCCTGGGAGGGAGATTGCTGAGTCATTAGATGTGCATATTTCAGCTTCAGCCGACAATGTCAAATGTTTCCAAAGTGGTTAAAAATATATACTCCCACTGGAAGTGATGAGAGTTATGATTACTCTAATCTCATCTTTGCCAATACTTGAAGTTTGTCTTTTTTCATTTTAGAAATTCTGGGAGTGTGTACAGGTTTCACTTTGTGGTTTAATTTGCATTTCTCTGATGACTAATGAGCTTGGGTACTTTTTCATGTCTTTATTGGCCATGTAAATGTTCTTTTTGTGAAGTATTTGTTCAAGTCTTCTGCCCCTGCAATCCCCACTCCTCTAGCTGTCTGTTTTGATTATTTTGGCTATAAGATTCCACTTAGACCGGCTCTTCTGAAACTGCACCCCATCCTTCAAAATTACCTTTCCCTGTCCTTCTCCATTCTTCTAACATCCATTTCTTCAGTTGCCCCAAGGGAAACACATCAGAAGCTGATTCAGACCTAGACGTGACTCCCTATTAAGTTTGTGATTACCTCTTTTAAAGCTTTGCAATTTTGAAAGAGGCTAATTTCTTGACTGTACCAGCATCTATGCAACCTCCCTTATCAGGGAGGCTTACAACGCAAGGCCTAACACCTCCCTGCTTCTGGCCACTTTGGACTTGCTATCTACAGACAAAGCCACAGAGCCTCTCTTCTCTACAGACATCTTCTTGACAAGGAGTTAGAAAGCTCAATAGATTATGGAGTTCAGGTTTGGTGAGAAGATGCCAACACGATTGTAATCCTTAAGTTTATTTCCAAGAATGTACTATTCTTTGTGCTGCCTTTCAAGAAGGAAATCTTAAACCACAAAAGCGTATATTTAGATATCACATATAAATATAGAATATAATTAACAGGCTATAAATAGATATATTATTAAATTTGGGTCTACATTTCTATGTATTCTAACACGTTTGTAGACTCATGTAACCATTCCATAATTAGAATATAGAAGAGTTTCATGACCCTGAGCAAAACTCTCTTGTGTTATCCCCTTAACAGGACATTCTCCCCCGACCTATAATCCCTGGCACCTGCTGATCTGCTCTTTGTCTTTACAGCTTTTTGTATTTTTGAAAATTTTATGTAAATGGAATTTTAGAGTATGTAAATTGGTTTCTTTCTAAGAAATTCATCCAACTTTTGATAGTTTATTCTTTTTTATTTTTCCTTATATCATTCATTTTTATTATTCCATTCCATTGCATGGATATACTAACAATTTTTTATTTATCTGTTTACTTATTGAAGGAAAGTTGCATTCTTTCCAGTTTTTAGTGATTATGAATAAAGCTGATGTAAACTTTTGTGTATAGGTGGTTGTATAAACATAAGTTTTTATTTCTTTAGGGTAAATACCCAGGAATGAAATTTCTGGGTTGTATGTAAGTATATATTTAACTTTATAAGAAGCTACTTTCAGAGAGGCTATACCGATTTGTACTCCTACCAGTAATGCACGGGAGTTCCAGTTACTCTGCATCCTAATTAGCACTTGTTATTGCCAGTATTTTTTATTTTAGCTGTTCTAGTGAGTAGTGGTATGTCATCATGGTTTTAATGTGAATTTTCCTAATCACTAATAATGGTGAACCTCTTTTTATTCACCGTATTTGTATCCTCTTTGGTGAGGGTCTGATCATTTTGTCTATTTTAGTTTTTAAATTGAGTTGCAGTTTTCTTATTGAGTGTGGAGATTTCCTTATGCATTCTGGATATAAGTCCTTTGTCACATATGACTTGCAAGTATTTTCTTCCGGTATGTTGCCAGTCTTTCAATCCTCCTAAAAATGACTTCCATGAAGGACATATTTTCAATTTTGATAAAGACCGACTCTGGTGGCATAGTGAAGCATCAACTTCAGGGGCTAATGAGGAGGTCTGGAGCTAAGGAAAACTGACAGGGAAGGCAGGTGCTTGGTATGGGCAGAGGTCAGCCAGTCAACTTGCTTTCTGACAGAGGGTTGGAGACAGGAAAGGACTATCCTGTAGTATTTTGATTTTGACTGGGCTGCTTTGCTGGAGCAGCAAGTAGACTCAAACAGCATCAGGTGGCAGTGAGTTGAATGCTGGGTAGGTTGGTTTTCCCATTGGCTAGGCTGTTGGTTGGGTGTTGCCATTGTGGGAAGACTACTCACAAGGGAAGAACAGTCCATAGGGTCCTAGTGCATGGCCAGCATGCCTGTTGAGCTCAAGCAGCCATCCTTGGGGTGAGCTGAGTAGCCTCCACACCCACTGGAAGGGCTTATTTGTTGTCAGGGGACATTGTCTGATAGACTTCCTGGGAAGTCTGCCAAAAACTTTGGGACCCCAGTCCCACCAGGACTGAGTGGTGATGAAGTGAACAGGCCCAGACTGAGGGCAAAGAAGTCAGGAAGACAAGATCTAGTCTCCTTTGCAACTGAAGAGTGGCTTCTGACCCCCATTATATACAGAAAATTCAGTGTGTGTTCTCTTGTCTCCTAAGACCATAGCACTGTATTATAATATATGTAATTATACACACACACATATATATATTGCTTTACATTTTTTGCTTCTTTTTTCAAATTTTTTTCCTTAGTTTTATTCTTTTCTCCTCCACCCCTTATTTTGTTATTGTTGTTTGTTTAGTGGTTTTTGTTTGGTTGCAGTTTTATTTTTTTATTTTTACTTTTTTCAATAGCAAGGGCTCTTCCATTTTTCTTTCAGTTTTATAGCCCATTTTATTCTTTCTGCCTTTTCTTTCTCTCTTTTTTCTCTCTTTTCCTAGAGATTTTTCCACTTTTCTCATCTTTCCCACATAAATTTCTCACACAACAGCTAAGATATCCCTTTTTTCTTTTTTTTATTATACGTTTATATTTTTAATTTTGTAGCTATTTGTATTATTGTTTCCTTTTTTTCACTTCTTCAAGAGTTGGGGTGTCATGGCATTGCTCTGGCTAATGGAGGCCATGAACTGATAGTCTTGGATGTCCTTCCAGTTTTTGGCCGTTGGAAAGAAGGTATTGTATTTCCCTACAGTGATATTCTGCTGATTTCTTTCTATATTTGGAGAGATGGAGGTCTTACTTTTGTCTATGCTCATGAGGAAATCCTGACTTCAAGGGACTTACCTACCACAATTTCTCCTGTTACTCTCTTTCACTGTCCTTTTTCTCTCTTTCTATTCAAATCTTTTCTTCCATCCCCTTTCTTTTTAAAATTTTTTTACTTCATCATCTTCTTTTCTTTCTCCCCTCTTGCTTTTTACCTTATCTTCCTTTTGGCATTACACTGCAGGGACAGTTCAACACCTAAGCTCTGAGGCAAAGTAATTTAAAGTTAAGGAGGTAGTGATAAGGAAAAAGTAGGGGAAGGAAGTGATGAAGAAGAAAATACACATGGAGAGGAAGTAACAGAAAAATTCTAGCAATATGAAAAAACATAATAAAACAACTCCCCACCCCTTGAAGGGATCACAAGGTAGCTAACAAAGAATATTCTACCTATAAATAATTAATGGAAATGACAGAAAAGGAATTTAAAATATAGATGCCACAAACAATAAAAAAATTTGATGAGAAAGTTGAAAAACAGAACCAAAAATTGGACAAAAGATATGAAGAATATAGAAAGAATATGGCAGAGCCTAAGGACCTAAAAGAATCAATGAGGGAACTAAAAGATATAGTAGAAAGTATCAATAACAGATTAGACTATGGAGAATAAAGAATCTCAGACCTAGAGGATAAAGCTCCTAACCTAATCCAGGTAGTTAAAGAGGCAGAGAAAGAAGAGAGAGAAAGTAGAACATTTGCTTAGAGAATTATAGAACTTCACAAAGCATTAAAACATAAGAATTATAGGTATTCCTAAAGGGGAAGAAGATTGTCCTAAATCCAAAAAATAGAAAGAGCACATCAACAATCTGATGAAACATCTTAAGGAAATGAAAAAGGAAGAGGAATCCAATCCCAAACCCAGTAAGAGAAAATAAATAACTAAAATTAACTCACAAATTGATGAGTTAAATCAATGTAACAAAAAGTTAAATGAAATCAATGAACTGTTGGCTAGATTAACTAGAAACAGAATAATAAAATCTCTAATAACCTCAATCAGAAATAAAAAGGGAGAAATAACAACAGAGACCACTGAGATATAAGAGATTATCTCTGACTGCTACACTCAGAAACTCTACACCCAGAAATTTGACAGTGTAGAGGAAATGGACCAATACCTGGAATCACACCATCTCCCTAGACCAGGAAGAAACTCATCTCTTGTATAGACTAATATCAAGCACTGAGATTGAAGAAACAATAAACAAATATTCCAATAACAATAAAAAAATGCAGGACCAGATGGCTTCACCTCAGAATTCTATCAAACCTTTAAAGATGAGCTTGTATTATACTGCAGAACCTATTCAAAAACATTAAGAAGGAGGGAACTTTCCCCAGTGCATTCTATAATGCAAACATCACCCTGATACCAAAATCAGGAAAGGACCTAACTAAAAGGAGAATTATAGACTAATTTTGCTAATGAATATAGATACAAAAATACTTAATAAAATCTCAGCCAATAGATTATAGCTACACATTAATAAAACTATAGATTATAATCAAGTAGGCTTCATCCTAAGGATGCAAGTCTCATTTAATACATGCAAATTCATAAATGTAATTCACCATATTAATAGAAGCTAAAACAAAGATCATATGATTTGTTTAACAGATGCAGAAAAAACGTTTGATAAAAATTCAGCACTGTTTTCTAACAAGAACACTTAAGGATACAGGTATAGGTTGCACATTTCATAAAATGATTGATGCCATATATGACAGTCCCATAGTTAATATCATACTGAATGGAGTAAAACTTAAAGCTTTTCCACTTAGAATAGGAACCAGACAATTTTTTCCTCTGTCACTACTACTATTCAACTTAGTGATGGAAGTTCTAGCTAATGCAATTAGGCAAGAGAAGGATATAAAGGGCCTCCAAATGAGTGCAGAAGAGGTCAGACTTTCACTATTTGCTGATGATATGATTTTATACTTAGAAAACACCAGAAATTCAATAACAAGACTCCTGTAAGTGATCAAGAAATATGATAATGTCTCAGGGTATAAAATCAATATCCACAAATTAGTGGCCTTTTTATAAGCCAGTAACAACTGTGTCAAGAAGCTAGTCACTGATATAATTCCCTTTACAGTAGCATCAAAGAAAATAAATACCAAATAATATACCTAACAAAAGAGATAAAGTATCTCTACAAAGAGAATTTTGAAGCCCTAAGAAAAGAAATAGCAGAAGACATCAACAAGTGGAAGAACATACCATGCTGTTGGATAGGAAGAGTCAACATTGTTAAAATGTCTATACTACCCAAACAATCTACAGATTCAATGCAATCTTCATTAAAATACCAACATCATACTTTGAAGAACTAGAAAAAATAGTTCTTTGTTTTGTATGGAACCAAAAATCCCAACCAACCAAACAAACAAAAAAAAATCCTTATATAGCCAAGGTAATTCTTAGTAATAAAAACAACATCATTAAGTATAGAGTATAAATGTCTTAACACAATAATTAAGTAAACAAGATGAAGTTTATATTAACTAGTGTGATATAAACACTCCTAATTCTATATGAAATCAGTGCATTGTACCCCATACATGCATTAATGTATACATGATCTATGTATTTATGATTTAATAATAAAACAAACAAATAAACACCAGAGGCATCAGTCTACCAGACTTTAAGCTATGTTACACGTCCACAATGATCAAAATAGCATGATATTGGCACAAATATAGAGACATAGACATATGGAACTGAATAATAAACCAAAAAATGAAAACAATCTTTTATAGTCATCTGATCTTTCATAAACCAAACAAAAGTATATACGGGGGAAAAACACCTATTGACTAAATGGTACTGGGAGAACAGGATAACTACACAACCAGGACTGAAATTGGACCTGCACTTTTCACTACTTACAAAAATTGGCTCAAGATGGATAAAAGATTTAAATAAAAGACATGAAATGATAAAAATCCTAGAAGAAAGTATGGGAAAAACTCTTGATGGTGTCAGCCTGGGGAAAGATTTTATGAAGAAGATTTCAGTGGTAATAGTAACACAACAAAAATAAAACAGGGGAATTAATTAAACTGAAAAGTTTCTGCACAGCTGAGGACACAACAATTAAAGCAAATAGGCAACCTTCAAAATGGGAAAAGATATTTTCATGATGAATCTGAGAAAGGGTTGATAACTGGGATCTATAGAGAACTCAAATTAATCAAGATAAAAGAGCAAACAATCCCATCTATCACTGGGCAAGAGACATAAACAGAACCATTTCTGAGGAAGACAGATGAATGGCTAACAAAGATACGAAAAAATGAGGGGAGGGGCAAGATGGCCAACAGGTATCAGCCTCTGACAGAAGCTCCCATCCAGAGGGAAGGATAAAGTCCAGAAAATACCCAATAAAGTTGAAGACTAGGAGCCCAGCTGAGAGAGAAGAGTGATATCTTCAGGACAATTCTGCTGGGGCAAGTTGCGTCTCCTAGAAAGCAACCTACAGGTACATAATACATCCCGAAGGAAGGATATCTGTCCCCGTCCCCAAGAAAGGTGTGTTTTTCTCTTTGTTTTGTCTTCTTTTGCTCCTGTAAGTTTCTTACAGGCGAGTGGTGAACTGAGGACCTATTATGTCACCCCATGTGTGAGAGCTACAGGAAGTGGAGTCTACTCCCCTAGAGGGACCCTGTTGAGGCTCCAAACACCCTCTCACCAGGAAGAAAAATCGAACTAACATTTTCACTGCCATTTTGAATTTCTAGTCCACCTTTCCCCCCTAACCTGCAGAGACAGTGAGAGAAGGCCCAAGAACAGCATACCCCCACCCCTGAGGGACCAAGTGCCCTGTTCCAGCCCTGCAGCTAGAGAACTGCTTGAGCTGTGTGTTCCCCATGCCACTGCTGGTGCTCCATCCTTCAGGCACCCTTATGATTGAGCCTTGCATTCCTGGCACTCCAGGCACTCTAGGCCCGGCGGCCTGAGAATTGTAAGAGGATAGTCAGTTGAGAAGGAACCACAGTGGAGTGGCGGTACTCCGAGGTAAAGAGCAGCAGCCATAGCAATTAGAACAATTAGGCTCACACCCCTGAGGCTTTTCTGGACAGACATGCTCTATCTCTCTTGGCAACCAGAGGAAGCCGGCATCTTCTCCCATGGCAGCCACTGGTGGAATGGTTTTGGTATGGTCTTCAAATGCAAATTCAGCATGGGGCAGAATCAGCAGAAAAACTCTGATAACCTGAATAACCAGAGTAGATCAACTCCCCTAAGGAACAATGGGGCACATGCAATCAAAGATCCCATCCATAAACAGATGGTTGAGATGTCAGAAATCAAGTTCAGAATTTGGATAGCAAATAGGATTAACAGAATGGAGGAAAGGAGGGAATTAGAATTTCAAATTATTCAAAGGCTGTCTCAAGAATTCAATGATTTCAAAGATAAAATGACCAAAGATTTTGAACACAGTGAGGCAATAGGTTGCAGCCCTCAAAGATCAGAAAAATATGGTAGAATCCTTCAGTAACAGAACGGACCAGGCAGAAGAAGGGATCTTTGACATTGAAGACAAAGCTTTTGAATGCCCCCAAGCACTCAAAGATGAAGAGAAATGGAGAGCAAAAATGAATCACTCTCTCAGAGTGCTCTGGGATAATTAAAAAAAAAAAAACAACTAATATTTGCCTTATAGGAATCCCTGAAGGTGCTGATATTGCTTCACAAATCACAGAGGCTCTTCTTCAGAAATTATGAAAGAGAATGTTCAAGACATGCCAAGAGCTTCTGAAATTCAGATAGTGGACAGTTTCAGAACCCCAGCACAAGTCAACCCAAACAAGACATCCCCCAGGCACATCATAATTAACTTCACTAAAGTTAATATGAAAGAGAAAATTCTGAAAGCAGTCAGATGTAGGAAAACCATAACCTACAAAGGGAAGAATATTAGAATGACTGCAGATCTCTCTGCTGAGACCTTTCAGGCTAAAAGACGGTGGTTATTGACTTTTAATCTTCTAAAACAAAATAACTTTCAACCCAGGATCCTGTATCCAGCTAAACTGAGTTTCATTTATGATGGAGAAATTTAATACTTTAATGACATTCACATGTTGGAGAAATTTGCCATAACTAAACCAGCCCTCCAGGATATTCTCAGACCTATCCTCAATAATGACCAGCGCAATCCTCCACCACATAAGTAAACTCACACAGAAAATCTTGATCAAATTCCAACTTCCATAGTGGCAAAAGGATTAAAGATGTCCACTGGACTTTTGAAAAACTTGATATCCAAAATTATACCAGGCTTATCAATATTCTCAATTGATGTGAATGGCTTAAATTGCCCTCTAAAGAGGCACAGGCTGGCTGAATGGATGGTGAGTTATCTGCTGCATACAAGAATCTTATCTTACCTTAAAAGACAAATATAGACTCAGGGTGAAGGGATGGTCATCTATATTCTAGGCAAATGGAAAGCAGAAAAAAAGCAGGTGTTGTGATTTTTTTTTTTTTTTAGATACAATAGGCTTTAAACCAACAAAAGTAAGCAAGGATAAGGATGGTTACTTTATATTTGTTAAGGGTAATACTCAATATGATGAGATTTCAATTATCAACATTTATGCTCCCAACCAGAATGCTTCTCAATTTATAAGATATACTCTAATAGGCATGAGCAACTTGATCTCTCCCAGCTCTATCATAGTCAGAAATTTTAATACTCCTTTGGCAGTGTTGGATAGATCCTCCAACAAGAAGTTTAGCAAAGAAATTTTAGATTTAAACTTAACCATTCAGCATTTGGATTTAACTGACATCTATAGAACATTTCATCCTAACAAAACTGAATACACATTTTTCTCATCAACGCACAGAACATACTCCATAACTGACCACATCTTAGGTCACAAGTCTAACCTCAGCAAATTTAAAAGAATAGAAATTATTCCTTGCATTTTCTCAGACCATCATGGAATAGAACTCAGTAACAACAGGAATCTGCAGACTCATACAAAAACATGGAAGCTAAATAACCTTATGCTGAAGGATAGGTGGGTCAGAGATGAGATCAAGAAGGAAATTATCAAATTTTTGGAACAAAATGATAATGAAGATAGAAGTTATCAGAACCTCTGGAATACTGCAAAGGCAGTCTTAAGAGGGAAATTTATAGCACTGCAAGTCTTCCTCAAGAAAACGGAAAGAGAGGAAGTTAACAATTTAATGGAACATCTCAAGCAACTGGAAAAGAAAGAACACTCCAATACCAAACCCAGCAGAAGAAAAGAAATAACCAAAATTAGAGCAGAATTAAATGAAATTGAAAACAAAAGGATTATACAACAGATCAATAAATCAAAAAGTTGGTTTTTTGAAAAGGTCAATAAGATAGATAAACCTTTGGCCAACTTAAC